>JAUZST010000842.1:12582-30333 GCA_034779995.1 Parotocinclus haroldoi
GCGAACCGGTGTGTATAATCAGTAGGTAGGTGATGCAGGCCGGGTGTGGTCACGTGAGCAGTCCCTGGGTGTGACACTTATGTGTACTTTACTTCTTGTATACTACACTTCTATGGGCCTGCCTCCCCATATCTGATTGGCACTCAAATGCACTCCAGACCTCCTGGTTTCCTTAAACTGTTTAATTATACTTCTGAGAATTAATTAGAGCTCATGACTATCTTAATTAATGCATTTGATTTAAATAGTTCATAATATAATCCTTTAAACCACATAGTAGTTAGCAGACTATTTACTGATGTAGTGTTTGAGCACTCACTGGCTTTTCTCTTGATTAACTTTAGAACTTTTCAATGGGTTTTCACAAATTTTCAGCACTGTGAGCCCCCATAACACAAGTCTACATCAATTTTACTGATTACAAGATAACGTGTTCTCTATATATGTTATTGTGCTGCAATCTAAAAATCACAGTCATGTCTATTCTAATAGTTCTAAAAGCAATAATGTAACAATCATTTAGATATGCTGAATATGCACAGATAATTTACTCACACAAAGACAAGCTGAATAAGCAAAAGAAGATGCTGAATATGCGTTCAGTATAACTGACAGGAAGACTGCCTATTGAAAAGTTTAAATATGCTAATGTCTGCATTTTATGGCTATATAAGCAGCATGAAAAGAGGCATGTACGTAGCAGCACATTTATAAATATAATCCCTTGACTGATCCCGACATTAGGCTCCCTCTTTGTGGAGTTTGTCCCTCCCTTGCTGGCATGTTGTGTTGCTGTTCTTGAAAGGCAAGCCTAGCAGCCCCTGCTTCTCATAAAATATTCCTGTGGCCTTTTAACTGTGAGGAAAGTAAACACTTGTAGCACAACTACTGTCACGGATCTGCAGGTGACCAAATTTAAAGTGTGGCTCAAGTGAACACTAGCCATTCACTTGCCCAATTCCTTTTATTTATTATCTTCTGCTTAATCCACATGGGGTCACAGGCCAGCCAGTGCCCACCCGTCAACTCTCCGCGCAAGGACAGGAACAACCCTAGATGGGGCGCCAATCATAGGACACACACACTGTCACGCACACAGTCACACACTACGGGCCACTTTAGAGACACCAATTAACTCAATAGGCATGTCTTTTGAACTGTGTCAGGAAACTGGAGTACCCAGAATAAACCCATGCAGAAACTGGGAGGACATCTAGACTCCACACACAAAGAACAGGTCACACAGTTGTTAGCTTAATATTTTACAATAAATATTTTTTAATCTATGTGAAATCTACTAAATAGCTAGTGCAGAGGTGTCCGAATCAATAAAAGAGCATTTATTTTAGCAATATTGCATAGTTGGAAGAAAGTAATTCTAGCAATGTTGCTAAGTTGTTTGGAGAGCTACAAAGGTTTAGCATAAATTTAGATACATGCTTTGGTTTAATTAATAGTACCTCAGGTTTGTGGGAGTTAAGTAAACAACTTTTATTTGCTTTACAAGTAAATAACATGCAAACTTTTATTTCCTTTACACCTCAATCTTCGGTCTATGGATTACAGACATGCCATTTCGTTTGACAGATACAGTAAGGAAAATAACTATTGATACACTGAGATCGCGATATTTTGGACAACAACCTCCTTCCTTCAGTAAGAGAATTGAACATGGGTTGTGACTGGTTCTATCAGCATGACAATGATCCAAAACAGCCAGGGTAACTAAGGAGTGGCTCAGTAAAAAGCATTTTAAGGTCCTGGAGAGGCCTAGCCAGTCTCCAGATCTAAAACCAATAGAAAATCTTGGGAGGGAGCTAAAACTCAATGTTGCCCAGTGACAGCCCAAAAGCCTGAAATATCTGGAGAAGATCTGTACAGAGGAGTGGGCCAAAATCCCTGCTAATAATAAATTCAAATTTAAAAAATCATGATTTAAAAACCATACAATCTGATTTTCTGAAGTTTTTTAGATTATATCTCTCACAGTTGAAGTGTGATAAAAATACAATAAAAATTACAGACCTCTCCATTCTTTGTAGGTGGGAAAACTTCGGCTGTGTATCAAATACATATTTTCTGTGTATCATTTGCATAGCTGGGGAAAATAATAACAGTGAAAATAAAACGGGGGGCACAGCACTGACCCCTTTGGGACACCATTCCTCACAACAAATTGATAACAGTTGGTCATGATGACCAGCAAGGTCAAAGTGAAATCTGTAAAACATAATGTATTTCATTTTCTAAACTATTTAAAATATCATGGTTTATAGTGTTAGTAAGCTGCCCTTACATATATTAAAATCATACATTACATCTAATTCTTTATTCTAAATTCTTAATAATATATAATTAGCCAGCACACAAGGATCAAGGCTATAGAGACAAAGATCAAGATCAAGATCAAGATTTTTATTCATAAGCTTAATAAAGACCATTTAAAGAATTTGGCCACATAGCCAAAGCTACTGGATGAGTGTAAAATAATGAACAATGGCTCTGCTATATTGGGTATTAATCCTTTGAGTGAGTCTGTAGGAATATTAAGAAGTAAACAGGACAACAACTTAGATTAGTTGATCAGGGTAGACAGTTCAGTATTTGTATCTGGGATAGTTTTACTGTACAGAGTTGCACATGTGCCACATTTAATAGATTGCTGTGTATTTTTAGTTTTATACAGATTTATTTTACTTGCGATTAAAGAAATCATTACTGTTGAAGTCGATTTCTGTAATGCTCCTGATTAGTCTGGGGACTGTAACACTCTATGTTACAAATAAATCTAGGTTTGCTCTTAATTTTCTCTATAGGGAGGAGAACTATGCAGATTTAACTTTACCAAGAGCATGATTATACTCGGCACGCTGACCTAATGTTCTCATTTATCCTAAACTCTGGGTTGTTCATTTTAAGGTAAGGGTGTGGTTATTATACCTTGGTCCAGGCTGTTTTCATCTAAAGAGTCTGACCCTAGAAGGAGGACTTTGCAGACTATATCAAGGATTTATTCATAATAGTGCATTTTGTAGGGCACACACTGCATTGAACCAAAGAGCTTCTTGATTGCCTAAAGCAATAGGTCACTCTAACAATTGGGGCTTTTCAGAATTCTGCAGCCATGTTGAAAAGTATGCTTCAAGGCAAGATTTCTTTATGAACCATCTTGCCTTGGACAAGTTAGGGTCATTTGTCATTTTACAAAGATGGTGCAGCATATGGTACCAAGTCACAACAGTACTCCTTAGGGCAAGAAACTCAAGCCTCTCTGTTATTCTGAACAAAGCTAAGCAATCTCCCAGCTTGGAAAGATAAGGTAGGACATGCAAACATAACTGAGTTCACTTCAGTTTACTCCAACAAGGCAATATTGCCTTATACTTTACAGATATCATATGATGAAGACGTTTAATTCTGATCATTTACAATGACAAGAAAAAGGCTAACAATGTCAGTTTGTGCATCATCCTGGGATAACAATTACAATGAAAGATTGATCAGTCACTTTTCAGTACCTTTTTTTGTCAGTATTAACTAAATGTCAGAGCAACCGCCTGAAAAACATCATGCCTACAATATGGCAGTCTGATAATGATGATTGAGTATGCCCTTTAATTGGAAATAAATCTGTAAATTTACCAGGTGAAGTAAGACCTTCAGTGATAAAGAATTATTTGAATGTGCACTGAGTGTGAGGTTAGGCTAAACCTAAGACATTTAGGCATTGGTTGTGAGCTTATTTTATATTTCTGCATAAATAAGATGAAAAAGGAGCAAAGGGGTTTAAAATGCAGGAGTAAATTATTTCAAGATTTTAATGGATTTACGTTTTCTTTTTTTTCTCTAAATTGTATAATATAGTGAATAAAATCAAGGATTCTAGAGAAATTTCATTTTATAAAGGATAAGTGTGCAAACCTAAACTGCATCATGAACTTTTGGGCAGCACAGTGGCTTATTGACTAGCACCGCCACCTTACAGTAAGAAGGTCCTGGGTTTAACACCAATGTGGAGCAGCCTAGGTCCTTTCAGTCTGCATGTCCTCCCTGTGTCTATGTGGGTTTACTCCGAGTACAAACTTACTTACAAAGTTACTCCAAGTTTCCTCCCACAGTCCAAAGACATATTAAGTGTATAAGATGAGATAACCTTGTGTGGATAATAAACAAACAAACAAACATGAAGAACTGTTATTTATCAATAGCTGATATAACGACATGGGCAAGGGATAGAACTATAAAATTTTAAATAATAAATAATATACAAAACATCATATTTTCACACAAATCGTAACAGTACACATAGAGAACTCAATTAAACAAATGAGACAACAATATTATAGTGGCGATTTAAGAGGAATATGTAAGTGTCAAAAGCATGCGAAGATTTGATTTGGTGTGACCCCCTTGTGCAGCATTAACTGCAACTTGACATATCCAGAAACTGTTGATCAATCCTGCAAAAACTGTACCAAACAGAAGATTAGGAGGAAGGAGTCTTGTTTCTGTTTAGAATGTATCAGTCTGGATTGAATCCCCTGTCTTCAGACATGTAGCACAAAAGAAGAAAGAGGAAGTTTGTTACCTTGAATGCAAGGACGTAATTTTCTAATGGGATATTAAAATGTTTATTCTTGTAATTTTTAAGCAATATAAAATGAGTGATGTCAAGCATTTCAATAGAGAAAGAAAGTAGAAAAGGAAAATATGTACTAGATTTGGCCTCAATAGTAGAAAATAACAGTTCCATTTATGGCATTGCATGTTGTAGTCTCTGTTCTCTATTTTCATAGCACCAAGCTGAAACATTTTATTCAGCTGACTCATGCTGTGTTTGCCGCTGGTTAGTAACAGCCCACTCTATATTTGGCAGCTATGAACAATAACAAAGTGGTACTTTATTTTTCATTAAAAGTGCAGCTTATAAACTGAGCTCCATCTTTTGCCTTGTTACTGAGATAGGAAATATTCTTTCTCCCTCCAGAATGCAAACTGACTATAGATAAATACAAAGGGAAAAAGCTGGCATGGCTTTTGGTTCATTAAGGTGTATCTTTTGTATGTGCCAGTTCACATTGTGGTCTCAGATACAATGCTTCAGTCCTTAAACCATGTCAACAGGGTTGGAAAATTGCATTAATGTTGCAATAGGAAGTCCATTTCTGTAATGCTTCTGATTAGTCTGGGGACTGCCTTTAACACTCTGGCATGCTGACATAATGCTTTCATTTATTCTAAATCTCTGGGTTGTTCATTTTAAGGTAAGGGTGTGGTTATTATACCTTGGTTCAGGCTGTTTTCATCTAAAGAGTTCGACCCTAGTAGGAAGAAGTTATACTTTTATTTATATATATATATATATCAAGGGTGTCTTCATTTGTGTTCTGTGTGTATATATATATATACATACAGTCGAATCCGGTTAATCTGACCACATCGGGACACAATCATTTTGGTCCTAATAACGTGTAGACGTGCTATAATTTATTAAACCTTTATTGTGTGATTTACACGTATAGTGAACGTACAAACAAGAACTACTGTTGCTTACGAACTTTGTTCAATGAGAAATAATTTTGCAACCAGCTATTTCGAAATGATCTATAACACAGTGTATAGATGCTCAGCATGCGAAGCATAATACTGTAAAAAACAAGTTTTTACTAAATTCCAGTCAACGTTTGAAAAAGTTATCCAGTGTGATCTGACGCGTTTTCTTGACAGACTGCATTTGAACAAAATCAAGAAAGTGGTGGCCGTGTTCACCTCCCGCTGGTTATACTCTTGTCAACACAACTTTTCGGATTTCCTGACCTTTCATAAAAGCATAAATTCTCTCGGGATCCCAAAAATCCTCTGATATCTCGCTGACCCACTTTGCAGTGGCTAAGTGGCGACTTGTGGCTTCTTTTTCTTATTCGCTGTCATGTTCTTTGGGCCAGTTAAGCGGAATTTTGGTCCAAATAAGTGAATAAAATTACACCTATATAATAAGGTTTTAGTACTTTAGGATTTGGTCCAAATAATAGTCTGGTCCCATTAATTAGTCGTCCAATTATGCGGTTTGCCCTTTTTAAATAATAAAGACAACAGAAACTACCCAACTCATCCTGATCAAAAGTTTACAGACCCTGAAAGTTTTAGCATTATAACTTTTAAAAAGTTAAAGGTTTAAAGGGCTATTAAAAGTAACCATCCTGATCTGTGATCTATTTGCTTGTAATTACTGAGTGTGTGTACAAAAAGTCAGTGAGTTTATGGGCTCCTGACAGACCCCTGCATGTTTCCTCCAGTGTTGCAACTGAAGATGTTGGATTACGATGGAGAAAGCAAAAAAATTATCAAAGGATCTGTGGGAGAAGATAGTTGAAACAGGAAAAGGACATTAAAAGTTATCCAAGAAATTAAGAAGTGCGAAATGAAGGATTTTTTTAAAAACCAAGAAGAATCCAGGTAGACCAACAAAAAATTCAGTTTAATTTATATAGCGCCTTTCTCAAACCCAAGGTCGCTTGACAGCAATTATTAACACACAAAAAATCAACATAATTTACACAACAAGATACACCGTTCAAGACAAGCAGGCACAATAAACATTCAACAGAAGAGGTAAATAGGAGTGGTGGTGAACTTGAAGAAAAATGGGTTGCATGGTCGAGTCGCCAGAAGAAAGCTGTTACTGCACCAATGCAGCCTGCTTATAATAAGACAGACAGCACAGAAACAAACCTCAACATTTCTGGAACAAAATTATTTGGAGTGATGAGACCAAAATTAAACTTTTTGGTCGCAACCATAAACACTACATTTGGAGACAACAGGATGAAAACCGAGGATGAAAGGTTTACCATCCCTACTGTGAAACGCGGAGGTGGGTCGGTGATGTTTTGGGGATGTGTGAAAAACTATGAAAGCAGCATTTTATCAGAAAATACTGGAGGAAAAATTGCAATCATCAGCCCAAAGCTGTGCATGGCGCACCTGGATGTTCCAACATAACAATGATCCAAAACACAAGGCCAAGTCGACCTGTCATTGGCTACAGCAGAAAAAAAGTGAAGGTTCTGGAGTGGCCATCTCAGTCTCCTGACCTCAAAATTATTGAGCTACTATGGGGAGAGAAAAAAATTATCAGTTTTACCATCTGAGAAAATTAAGGGCCTCGTCCAAAATTACCATAAAATACTTTAAGCTATCATTGTTAAAAGAGGTGACACACGATATTAAGAACTAGGACTACTTTTGATCAGGGCGATTTTGTAGTTTCTTTTGTCATTGTTGAGTTCAAATGGGCAAACACAAATGTTCATTAATAAATCGCTTCATCCAAACACTAATCATGCATACCAGAACAGTTTTTGTATTATCATTCATATTCTCTGGAAAACGGCCAAAAATTACAATTTCTGCCTGTAACTGATCATATATAATACTGCCTATTGGAACAGCAATATTCCTTAGATTATTCATTCATTATCTTCCGCTTAATCCACACAGGTTCGCGGGCAAACCAGTGCCCATCGGACAACTTTAGGTGCAAGGGCAGGAACAAACCTAGACGGGGCACCAATCCATCCACATACACATCTACATACACATCCACACATACACATACACAGTCATGCACACTGTCATGTAGTAATGGGCACTTTAGAGACACCAATTAACATAACTCATCTTTCATTGTGGGAGGAACCGGAGTACCCAGAGTGAACCCACGCAGACACAGGGAGGACATGCAGTCCCCACACAGAAAAGACCCAGACTGCTCCACCCTGGGATTGAACCCACGACCTGCCTGCTATGAGGCAGAGGTGCTACCCACCGAGCCACCGAGCCACCGTGCTGCCGTACCTTAGATTAATCAAAGTCTAATTAATCAAGTGTCTGTTAAAATAAATAACTATTATTAATTCTGAACATCCCTGCATTTCAAACATGCAACATACTGTGACACTTCAGGGCTAAAATTTCATACTGTCTATTGATTCATGTTGGTAAGTCAAGCTAGAGAAACTAGAGAAATTAAAGAGGGTTTTTAATTCATAATCTCCTGTATGGAGACTTTTTCTGATTTGGAGTAGTACATATACTGTTTTCTAACAATGGATTAGGTTTTATAAATTCCACAGTTCCCGCTTGTAAGCATACACCATTTGACAGGCTTACCATTTTAGCCCTCCCTCTCAGCTTTGGTGACATCACAGGGTGGTTGAGTGTATAACCTACCCACAAGAATGCAAGTGTAAGAGGCAAAGGATAGTGCACAGAACTCATTCTTTCACTCTAGTGTGTGACAGTGAGGCACTCTGGATTCAACCAATTTTCTGCTCAGATGAACACATTGGTGAAGGAGGAACTACAGACAGGATCTGAATGTGTGTGATGGGAGGAAGAACAGCTGGATCCTGTGTTTACCGAGTTGGTAAGACAGAGATATGATGCTGTTTAAAGTTGTATAAGAACAAGATATGTGTTAGTCACATTGACACTTAACATGCCTTTTAGGAGTAACTTCCTCAATTTTCTGTTTCCATTTACTTTCTCTGCCTTTCCAATCAACTATCTGTCAGTGTATTTTCTGGCCTGTGTAGCGATGATGTCTCAGGTACCCCTGTCCTCTATTTTTTACTGCTTTTTCCTTATTCAACACCTTCAGACTGTCAAGTTCCACCAGTTGTGTTGGGAACAAGAGAACCACTGCATATGCAGGACAACTGTGCTCCTCAGCCAGGCTTGAAAAACATTTAAAAAGAAGCATTATAGAATGTGTACAGAATGTGCCTTGTGAAATTATATTTCCATTGTCACAAACCAAATCACAGCCAGCATTCAAAATAATTATTTTCAGACTTTACACAAGAGTAGTATACTCTACCAAAAATTTGATTGCTACGTTAGTACATGTAAGTAGTACATACCGAAATCAACCCTGACGCTCATAAATAAAGGACAAGTATTGCATTCATGGCCTTGTCCTTTTTGTAAACATTCCCATAATAGGTTTAAGAGCAGCAGATGAGGTCATTATTTCAAAATAAGACTAGCCCTTTACATGCAAACAGATGTGTGCAGATGGGTTTAAAGCTACATGATGACTGGAAGCAAAGCTTTTACCATTAATCTCTAACACCTCTTAATCACATTACTAAGATAATATATGTAAGTTATTTTTAAAAATCTTCACTTAAAACAACTACAATATTTTAAACAATTTGGCAATTTGGTAAGTTAAACTGAGGTAAAGAACACGGACTTTTTGCCTGTATACAGGCACTGCATTCTTGAAATAGCTTCAGGAGCACATACAGTATGTAACTAATGTCACAAGTGCATTTCTAAACCTCATCCTGGCTTTGTGTGTGGTTCACAGAGGTTTCCTGTTTACCATTCTTAGGTAACACGAACAAGCATTTTCATATAAGCATAGATGTCATAGATGACTTCCTTCTGTTGAGGTTTTATTGAGCTACCGACAGTGTTAATTAAATTATCAGTGTGATTTTTTTTTAGATGGTGTCATTTATACTAACTACATTGTTCACAAAAATTTGAGGATACTACATTTTGAAATATTTTCTAATTTTTGTGAGCATAGTGAGTATAGTATATTTTGATATAAAATTTTATTACACATGAACAACATAAACAAAGTAGCCAATGATAGTTTGATTTGTATACCCAAAACTCTCTGTATCACCTCTTTTTTATGCTTTATCCAGACTGTATCTAAGTGCTGATACTTGACTAAACAAACTGAAAGAAACTAGCCCATGTAGCTAGCTTAAAATACACAACACAAATTGATTATTTTATGTTTCACATTATGTACTATAAAGTATTAAGTACTATACGTAAAAGTATGGCTTTGTCAATCAGAGTAAATGCCTATACTTAAATTTAGTTAGAATGCAGAGATTCATTTTGAATTGCTTTTGCTTGGATTCAGAATTGTATTTCAGATCACAATAGAAAATACTAACAAAAATATTTTATTTGCATTGCATATTCGTGGTGGCATGATTCACAGTGTGCAAATACTGATTCGAATAAGCTTTCTCATCACTTGTAATAATTCAACATGTTTGAGTGTTGTTAATCTGTCTTTGAATTCTGCAGGCCACAGGACATGACATTTGCTTAACCCACTCACTGTTTGCAAATATGTATGTAATCAGTTAGATAAGATTAGGATACCGCTTTTCTACACACAGGTAACATATGGATAAACTCACTAGGTGGGTGCACATATTTGCTTATTAAGGTTAAGAAAGCATCTTGCTGGCAACCAGTGACTGAAATCAAGCCCTAACCATGATTTAATATGCTTTACAGTTGGGTTTTGTATTGGAGTGTTGAAGCACAGTGCATTTTATCATTGCATTGCATCTATGAGCACTGTAATTCTTAAGCATTTTATAGTAGACACACTTGAAATGATCACGTTTCCTGTTCTGGATTGAGTGCTCTTGGCATGATTGCACCCAGGTCTTTATAAATGCTCCTGCAGCCTTTTCCAGCTTCCTGATATTCTTTTTACTTGAATATTTACAAACTTTGTGTGTCTGCATCTCTACAACCCACATTTCCAGTAGCATCACAAATGACTGTATATGACCTGCTGGCATATACTGTATGGGGGTAATCAATGAGAAGTACATTTGTTCATGTGTTATTGGTGTACAGTTGTGCAATGTATTTGTCTATTATTATGATTTGAATGAAGATTGTATTATACCCAGAAATCCAAGTACTTCTTAATGGTATCCTTTGCATCTAATAAAATCTCTCTCTCTCTCTCTCTCTCTCTCTCTCTCTCTCTTTTTTTCTCTCTCTCTTTCTCTCTCTCATCAGAATGCCCCCATTCCATCATTTCTGGAAGAGACATATTAGGAAATAAGCTGAAGATGGATGCTCCCAAGGGAGCAAGAAAAACCAACAGCATTTAAATGTAACCAAGGTCTCTACTGTCCCACTTATCATGGCATAGCAATGATCACAAAAGACCCATAAATATGTTTTGGCTACAGGCTTATGATTCTGAATCAGGGTTGAGCTTATGATGTGCATCAATCTCAAAAGTGTTCATACCTCATTCAGTTACACTGGACATGTCCTTAAGATGGCATGCTTACTTACATATATGACTAGAACAGGGCAATCTACAAGGAAGAAGAAATGTAAGATTCTCTTGAATGTCCTAAACTGAGATTGAAATTTGTCTTCCAGGCGAGTGCATAAGGTATCTTTTTCAAACAATCATTATTTTTATAAGAATATTTTTGGATTCAACGGTAGCTGGCCTCCTGAAGAAGACCCTCATTGCATCATGCAAGAACATATTGCTGGCTTCTTCAATGACATGTGGAAACTCATGAGTACCAGGCACAACGAGGGCATTTACAACACGGTTTGTTTGGTTGTGCTTCTAACACTGCCACTAGCTGTTTTCATCACCTCCCTGGCCATATGCTGTCACTGCTGCTGTTCCTCTCATGATGGACAATGTAGACACTGCTTCTATATCAACGGTGCCACAATTACAGGATCACAGCCTGAAAAGAAGAAGAAGAAGAAGAAGAAGAAAAAGAAAAATGGCAGCCAGAAAGAGGACTTATGGATTTCTGTCAAAACAGACCCAATGATTCAAGACAGAGTAGCTATTTCTGTGGTATAAGACACCCATCTAAAACAACTGCAGGTACCTTGCAGTATTACCAGTCAGTCACAAAAAACTGTGTATAAGATTCAGTTGCACTGCATCAACAAAATGTAAGTAGACAACACCAATAGTTCTTAGTAGTAATAGATATATCAACTCACAGAACAGTCAGGCACAGACAAACAGTGGCAGTAGAATGGGGTGTCCTGAGCGCCTCCTATAAAGTCCATAAAGAAATGGTTGGCAAGCTTTCACAGGGAACATAGCTAGTGGGCCATTGTGTAATGCGCAAGATCAGTGCTCAGCCTCACAGTAATTTTCAGAAACCTAGTTATAGATGATATTTATGTGTGTCCATGAATGTTTGGCTATATAGTATATAATGTCATTTTTACACCTAATCCATCCACACACAGTGCATGAGACAAACACAAAATTGGATTCTAATACCCAATCTAATTTTCACCTGTCGCATAAATCATCATCTGTTGATCTTTCATGGACACAGCCTGCAGGCTGATGAAATTTAACTCTTTCATTTTTGAAAGAGCCCATTTTATAAATAGCATTGTTCCATCCTACCTAAAACACTTTATTTTACCTACAGTATGATAGAGTAAAAAATAGAATAATAGAATTTTTTTTTGTTTACTCCAAAAGGTAAATCCATATTTCAGCAAATGATTATCAATGGCTTGTATATGTGATCTAAAAGTCATGTTTCTGTCTTGATTCTTATTCATGTTAACATTTACTGTGTTGAACTGGTATGATTGGATCAACAGTACTGCTGGAGTTAGTTATTAGAGACAGTCACCTTATTGCTCTATCTTGTAGATGTAAAAGAGCAACTTATCTGTTGCTAAACAGTTTGGGTTAGTCATTCTAGAAGGCATTTCCTTCATTGGTACTCACACAAGCATTTTGACTGGTAGACTATTTTCACTTCAGCTGCACTGTTTGACCTACTCATATCAATAAAACACACAGTAACAAACTACTAACACATCAGTGTCACAGCAGGGCTGGGAATGTTCCAGCACCCAAATCTGTGTACCTGATCTGTGCTGGTTCTGTGGGGATCCTGACCGTTAGAGAATAGAGTAAAGGGGACAAACAAAATAAGCAGAGAAACAGATGGACTGCAATCTGTAATTGCAGATGTACAAGATCAGTGCAGTTACAACAAGTTAAATAATGAATAACCATAATATAAATTGGAAAAATACAGAATGAATAAGGCTTTTGCACGCACAGTACTGTATTACATAAACTATTCAGTGAACTGAGTTTAAATATGCATATGTGCTATGTGATATGTGAATACTACACATATGTTTGCATGTAAACTTGTCACTCCAGTCCATATCAGCATGAATTTTTAAGGAGACATGGAAGCAGTGAGTTATGTCATGTTTTCTTTCATCCTCTACACTGATGTTCCTTTCTTGATAATCAGAAGTTTCATAAACATATTTGTTAAAATGAGAGTCATTTTAAATAAGTCACATACATGTAGATGTTCACAATTTTCACAAATATCACAGAAATAAATGTATTTTTTGTAGGTACTGTTTCTTTGTTTGTTTGGTTTTAAACATTTACTGTGTCATATTTTCCTCTGGCTGATATAAGAGTATTTCATACTGTAGTACAAATTGGCCAGAAAATTTGCACAGAAACCTTCTCACAGTTAGAAAGGGCATTTCCTAAATATTTCTTAACAGATAATAAGTGGCAGGGGTGAATAAAACAATTTAAACAAGAGTTTTACTTTAAGCATGAGCACACCAGTTCTTCTGAAACTGCAGATATGTAGGCGGTAGTGACTGAGTATTTCCAGACATGGAAACAGAAATCAGTCTCTGTTTGAGGGCCGCGCACTGTGATGGAGCAACCTGGGTTGTAACCATAGCTGTAATCCACCTACTACTTGGATTCTTCCACCCACCCAAACAAACACTCCTTGTTTTGCCTTGGCTCTGGCTCTTACTACCTCAGGAAGAGGAAAAATTGAGAAACTCCACAGTAAGCACAGTCTAAACACAGAAGAATGTGTGATGCACAAAGTGGATGCTGCAAACCCAGTTGAGTCTGTGTAGAGAAATGATTTTTAAATTCAAGGTAGATACAGTATAAAAATGGTTATAAATAAAACACAGCGTTTTTCTAACATTCTTACTTTGACTTTTATGTCATTGCAGACAGTATAAACTTGAGATTTTTCATATGCTATCTAGTCAACTTAAGTTTATTTGTTAATTAACATCCATTACTGCATTTTAGGCCTGCAGAACATTCCAAAATAAATTGGGACAGGGGGAATTTAGAGCTAGTATGAATTAAAAAAACTAAAATAATGATGTGATTTGAAACAGGTAATGTCCTGAAGGTTATATTGATGCTTCAAGGACAATAATGTGATTACACAAAATACATTTGCTTCTTGTGCATTTAGGATCACTGAGCAAAAGCAGAATATATACAAGTATACAGTGGCCTGTTACAGAGAAATTTGAGATTTGGTGAAAAGTAATATTAAGAATGAACCACTTGTTAGTTCTTAAATTGCTCTCCCATTGCATATAAAATCGGGACCAATGAAACGGCTCTTTACGGCATTGAATTAATATGGTGACTGAACCAAATTGCCTGTGGACCAAATTTCCTGCTCTTTCACGTGATATGTTGAAAGCTGGCATATTTGATGGCCCAGAAATTAGACTTCTAATCAAAGACTGAGAATTACTTGATACAAAAAAACAGGTTTATTTGGATTTTTGACTGCAGACATTCAAGGCAAAGGCAGAACAAGTTTGTTGATTGCTTTTCGAAGACTGGGTGCACATATGAGTGTGAAATATCTTGCAGCTATGAGTGAAGAACAAGAAGAACTCTTCCAACAAGACATCAAGATCAATGATCATAGATATGAAATCAGATGGAACACAAACCTAATGGCAGACTACTCCTGTGTTTATAGCATGACAGGCCTGACCATAACTATTTCAGAGCAACCAAACACAACTACTGTTTTTTTGGATGAAACAAATGTATTACCTGCTACTGCTACCTCAGAACTTCTTATTTCCCTTGATCTTCAACTTTATAATCTTGAATCAAACTGACATATTGCATTTTTTAACGTCATATGTGGAAGCTGCACTTTTTATTTGAATTTTATGAAAAAGCTATATTAAGATGGTTTCACTATGATTTTGTCATTGTCAAGTCATTAAATATAAAGTACTGGCCTAATATCACACATGAGATTTACAAGAATATAACTGGGCAATAGGATCCTATGCAGGCTGCTTTATATCCATCATGGACAATCAAAACTGTCCGCTGCACACAACTTTACTGAAACAGAGAAGTGTAGTTGTGGCAGACTATTGTCACAAAACTGGGGAGATGGGGAGAAACCGATGACTGACTGTACCAAAACTGTGGTACATGTAAATGTATATATCTGCATACATGGGTGAGCACATGGGTGTGTGCATACTAGTGTGCACTCATGAGTGCATGTACATAGACTGCCAGGCACATTTGCACCTTTGAACTTTAGCTCACTACAACTAACTTTATTATTAATAATTAGTTTTGTTTTTTACATTTTACATTTACATTATTTAGCAGGACACCCTTATCCAGAGCAACTTACAACTCATTCAGTCTTTCAATGCAAGCAATTGTGGGTTAAGAGCTTTACTGTGGATGTCAGATTTGAATCCTGGACCATCAGGTCCAGAGTCCAGTATCTTAACTGCTAGGCAGTAGTACAGTTTAACCTTACAATGTATCTATAATAATACCTTTATGTGTAACTTTATTTTTTGGTGTTATGTCCTGTTGTAATGTAATGTCTGGGTGTTGATTGTTTTATAGATACTTGATGTTTAGTCTTGATTTTATGTAGTTTGCTACCGAGACTTAATAAAGTATCTATCTATCTATCTATCTATCTATCTATCTATCTATCTATCTATCATCTATCTATCTATCTATCTATCTATCTATCTATCTATCTATCTATCTATCTATCTATCTATCTATCTATCTATCTATCTGTCCGTCTCTGTTTGTCTGCCTGTATGTCAAGGAAGCTGCCGCTAAAGCCTAGATGCAGCTCACACATTTGGAAGGAAAAACTAAATTCTGGACAGATTGTATATGACATCCTTTGTAATACCCATTATTAGCATTAGCTAATTAGCAAGACCACATTTGGTGCCATGTGATTCCAAGATATGGGTTTATTGTTAACTATGCAGTATTTGTTTATTCAGCATGTGTAGTTGAATGTAGGCTAAAAATAATGAGTTTGTTTTTTAGCAACTCTGCCACACAGTATACAGTATATGTGATAGGATCTATGGTTAGATACCTTTGTGTGGGTGGGTGTGTGTATATGTGTGTATGAGCCTATACACTTTTACACCCATTCAGAGCCCAGCTGCTTCAAACATATTTCTACACACCTGGGTACATCAAACAATTTCAGAGTAAGTACAATCTAATTCAGTAATAACACTGCTATGTGTATGCACTACACACTGGGGCATGATGCTGTATTACATTATGCAGTTTGCTGATTCAAACACAGCCAGCATAATTTATCATCTATCTAATCCTGTGTGTCATCAAGGAAAGTACAGCCAAAATATTTGTGCTTGGAATTTGTTTACAGGTATATCAGCAAGAAAACCAATATTCATTTTCAGGCTTAAAAATCAGTCAGTTTCAACAATCTAAAGTATGTGCATGACCTGATTGTAAACCACTGCTTCTGTGACAAAAAAAAAGGTCAAAGAGGCTTTTATTGCCGTTACATCTGAGTAGAAGTACACAGTGCAATGAAATTGCATTCCCCCGGAACCATGATGCAACATGGAACAACAGTAGAAAATAGAAAACATAAAGTGAAAAGTGTAAAAATTGTTCAACATAAAACTAGAAAACTACAATAAAGCTGATGTGAAGCAATTTAACAGGACAGTGCAGTACCGACACAATACCATCTAAGTGTGTGTGTGTGTTGATGGTAACATGCAGAGATGTGGAACATTATGACGTATAGGTCATACGTCAGCACAGCAGTTACTGGAGTAGAGAATATACAGTACTATGTGTGCTCACAGACCATCTGAGAGTGTGTATCTTGTGAATTTTGCAGTTCTAGAAGGGCATGGCAGTCGTCCACAGTGGTGCTGGTTGTTCTGATAACGGGATTTTTGCAGCAATTACAAACAAAACTACAAGTACTTCTAAAAACTAAATAATGATGTGATTTGAAACAGGTAATGTCAACAGGTGATTGTAATCATGATTTGGTATTATTTTGCTACACAACCAGCATTCATGAAAGGCAGTCTCTGATGGCCAAAGGATCTCCAAATATCTCCAAAATATTATTAAATTCCACTTAAAACTTTACTGTATACAAAAACTAGAGTAATATTAGGCTTTGCAGAGAAGTAAACCATTTTTTACAGCCTCTGTGCCTGTTTAGGAGGAATGTTCCAGAAACTGGTCTTTGAAATAATGCTAATGCAATGTGTTCAAGCATAGCGCAACTACTAGAAATGTCAGTATGTATAAATGAGTGTTTAACAAAAAAAAAAACAGTGGATGTATATTACTTTTTCTCTACCAGTAATCTCTCATCTTGGAAAGACAATGATAACGGTGGAAATTTTTCTACAATGAGAATCCCCCATGAATATCTCAAAGTTATCAAGGCAACCCAATATACATTACATGCCTCAAAGCTGGTAAGGTTCTTATGCCAGCTCATGAAAGAGCTGATTCAAAACATTGATTTTGTCAGGAATGGAAATATTTTAATAGAGATTGATCCTTAATTTGCTGGAGTCTGGTATTTTGTAGCTGCAAAAGTTTGTTTTTAAACAAGAAGTGTTGCACTTTTGTTGCCCAGTTATGTCCAACATACCCAATATGTCACATCTTCTGTGTGATCTCACATGCTCACTGACTGACACAAATGCATGCACACACACACACACACACACACACACACACACACACACACACACACACACACACACACACACACACACACA
>JAUZST010000843.1:0-24138 GCA_034779995.1 Parotocinclus haroldoi
AGGTAAGTAGGTGGGTAGGTATTTAGGTAAGTAGGTAGCTATTTAGGTAAGTAGGTGGGTAGGTATTTAGGTAAGTAGGTAGCTATTTAGGTAAGTAGGTGGGTAGGTATTTAGGTAAGTAGGTAGCTATTTAGGTAAGTAGGTGGGTAGGTATTTAGGTAAGTAGGTAGCTATTTAGGTAAGTAGGTGGGTAGGTATTTAGGTAAGTATGTAGGTAGGTATTTAGGTAGGTAGGTAGGTAGGTAGGTAGGTATGTATTTAGATACTAAATTGATCCCAGAGGAAACTTCTTGCCATCCACTTGCAGATAGACATCTAAAGATAGGTACAAATAAAATAAAAATAATAGTAATGATAAAATATAAAAGTATAAAAAGCAAAGTCATTTAGTGTATCTGTGTAACGAGGGTAGTACCTTATACCACAGTATAAACAGTAATTGCTAGCTGTGCAAAAATTACTAGTTGTGCAAAATTACTTGTTGTGCAAAAATAAAGAAGATGACTGACATCAGCCATAAGGACAGTGTCAGAGAATTTTTAATTTGCTGGACTGAGAGGAGTTGAACAGTCTGATGGCCAGGAGGACAAAAGTCTGTCCGTGGAGCAGGACTGGGACAGCAGTCTGCCTCTGAATGAACTCCTCTGCTTGGTGATGGTGTTGTGCAGAGGGTGGTGGACATTGTCTATGATGTTCAGAAGCTTGCTGAGGGCTCTCTTCTCTGCCAGTGATGTTAAGGACTCCAGCTGTAGTCCCACCACAGAACCAGCTTTCCTCACCAGCCTGTCAAGTCGTCCAGCATTCCTCTTGCTGATGCTGCCTCCCCAACACACCACAGCACAAAATAGGACGCTGGCTACCACAGACTGGTAGAACATCAGCAGGAGTTTCTGGCAGATCCTGAAGGATCCTAACCTCCTGAGAAAGTACAGTCTGCTCTGTGCCTTCCTGTAGAGGGAGTCAGTGTTCATAGACCAGTCCAGCCTTTCATCCAGGTGCACACCCAGGTATTTGTAAGACCTGACCACCTCCACATCAACATCTGATGGAAATTGGCTGTTGAGAGGGCCTGGACCTTCTGCAGTCGATACACAACTCCTTGGTTTTAGTGATGTTCATCTGAAGATGGTTTGTATTACACCACACCACAAAGTCCTCAAACAGGCTTCTGTACTCTCTCTCCTGACCGTTACGCACACACACCCAACGATTGCAGGGTCATCAGAGAACTTCTGCACAACTCCGAGTTGTACTTGAAGTCCGATCTGTACAGGGGTTTATTCATTGGTAATTTTTTTTGTCAGACTAAATTTACTTCAATTTAAAGGTTAGATTCATTCAGTGTGAAATTCAGTAAGAAGAGAATTTATTATAACTATGTTACTTGTGTTACATGTGTACTATCTTATTTTTACCAGGTGTGCTAATAATTGTGGACGTGACTTTGTATACTATGTATTAGTTAAAAACAAAGTAGCTCGTTAAAAGTCACAATATGTACCATTAATCTATCACATCTGGTATCACATCTGATTGTGAGTTCTAGGCATTATGCTTTATTTATCTAGACATTAGATAAATACTCTTATGCCTTTTTCTTTTAGTAAAATAGCCATTGCGAGTACTGGGTGCTACAGAGTATGTGAGCACAGGTAGCAAACAAGATTCGAAAGCATCAAATTACATTCACCGATGGAAAAAAACAAGTCAGTTTGAAAGGCAGGAAATATTTAAGAAGCATGAAATTAAACCACAACTTATAAAGTAATAAGACTCCCTTTGTAGCAAAATCTTTCTTACAGCCATAGAGAACAAAGTAAAGTAAACTTTAGCTCATATCCCAGAGGCTGTATTTACAGGGGCAGTTTTGGTTCATTCCAAAATTCAAATTTAGCACACATCATTGTTTGCACAGATAGAGTATTATCCAAATATATGGTGCTTAATAGGAACAACTGTCATAACCCTCCTGGGCACAGTTATACAGTGAGTACGGAAAATATCACAAACTGCCCATTTCTTCTTATTCTTCTTGAGATGGTTCTACTCCTTCAGCTGTCCAGCTGTGTTTAATTGAACTGATTACACTTCATTAGGAAAGGCACACACCTGTCTATATAAGACCTCGCAGCTCACAGTGCATGTCAATGCAAATAAGATTCCTGACATGGAAGGAACTGCCCCAGAAGCTCAGAGACAGAATTCTGGCAAGGCACAGATCTGGCCTTACAAAAATGTATGCAGCACTCAAGGTTCCTAAGAGCACAGTAGACTCCATACTCCTTAGATGGAAGAAGTTTGGGATGGCCAGAACTCTTCCTAGAACTGGCAGTCCAGCCAAACTGAGTAATCGTGGGAGAAGAGCCTTGGTGAAAGAGGTGAAGAAGAACCCAAAGATCACTGTGGCTGAGCTCCAGAGATGCAGTAGGGAAATGGGAGAAAGTTCCACAAAGTCCACTATCACCGCAAATGAATTACGGTTTCCTTACTATTAGCTATAACCATTCTGGCATTTTTCTCTGATCTCTGGCATCAGAGGACTGCCACTCACCTGATATTTTATCATTTTGGCCATTCTCTGTAAACCCTAGAGGTGACTGAGTAGGACAATTACAATAGAGCAGCAGTTTATGAAAAGTCCCAAAATTTTAATTTTAAAAATATAAATATAAATACGCAATTTTATTGACTACTTTCAGTTACTTCAGCACTGCATTATATATAAAGTGTCTCCTGCTGAGTTACTTGAAAATGTCAATTTTTGAAACAGTGGAATTAATTGGGTGACTTCTGAGAGGTGACTGCTGCCAGTGTGCAGCACAGAGGGAGGCTGTTGACCAGTGGCACAGCATAGGGCCACATGGGCCACTGCCGACTGATGAGTAATCTTCAGACCCAGCACGCTTCCATAATTGGGCTTTAAGAAAGACTTCCTATATATTCTGTATAAATAAATTTTTAATATTTTATATACATGTTTCACCCACTGTGACTGAATCCACAGAGATCCAAATCGAAGCTTTAACTTTAATGAAGTCTATGGTTATCTGTCTTCAGGCAGCAAGGATTGGAAATAATAATGCGACTCTTTTAGTGCTTCTTTACTGCCATTTGCAAACAGTTGAGAAACACTTAAATATGGTGTAGAAAATACTATATATAAATAATATGTTGCTTCTAACAGACAACCCTAAAGATGTGATCAGTGTCCTACAAATAATGCACTTGTGCATAATTGGTGTCAGGTCTGGGTGTACTGGAAAGCAACCTCATCTGGCTTGACTCTTCCTTCATTCTCTTCTTTTCCTACAGCAGGTGGGGCTGTTGCCATCTGATGTCTTTTTCTATATAAAACCTGTTCTTTTCCCTGTCTTGTCTTGTCACACATGTGGGGAATCTTTGCTCTAGTCCCTCACATTGTGCTTTTTCTGGTTTGTTGCTTGCTTCCTGCTTTACACTTCTGTCTGTATTTGTTTGTTGCAATTTGTCATGTTTGTTGTTATTCTGCATTGTTTTCTGTCTTAGGTTTTTAGTGTTTGATTGTCTGCCTATATTAGCTGTTGTCTGGTTGAGTACATTGTCTAGTCCTGTTCGTGTTGGCCATCAGCATCTCTGTCTATGCTTTATTATTGTTGCTAGTGTGTCTGTTTATTGTTTGTAGTGCCTGTGTAATCTTGTGTTGTTGAGGGTTTCTATTAGTATATATACTATACTAATAGTATAGTATTATGTTGCGTGTTTGTTGAAGTACGTGCTCCTGTTAGCTTTTCTTCTGTGTACTGTTGCCTTTGTCGTATTAGATTGTTTGTGTTAGTGTCTGTCTGTTATCCTTTGTTGTTTGTATTATCATAGCCTGTTAGTGTCTGTTTGTAGTAGTTTTTTGGATTCATTGGGTTTTTCCATGGCCACTGTACATAAACATGGCACACTTGCACATATACTTGTGTCCTTTGCCCCTGTGTGCCTGCAGCATGGGTACATGAATGCATTTGCTATTACAAAATGATTTTTGTAGTGACAGTGTTATCTTGAAAACTGACTTCACTTTTGAGGTCACAGAAAGTCTAGTTCTGGACTGTTGCTTCAGCAACAGCCATGTAAGCACTTTTCTAAACGTCTTCCTTTATCGCCTAGAGAAGTCACTATTTATGCAATTTCTTGAGGTTTATCTGAGGGCATTGACCCTTAATGTGTCATTGAAGTTGTCTTGCTGAGTTGTTTTAAGTCATGGATTCTTTGTGGGTTTCTTCATCTGGACTTTTCCTGCCGTGTGCTATGAAAGGGCAATTGAAGGGGGCACATTTAAGATAAGGTCCTGACACTGTCACATTCACTCAGTCTTTTCAAGTGGCGTCACCTTGCATCATGTTTCTAACTGATTCACTAAATTAAGTCATAGGATGTGTGTTTGTCATTACTGTAATTTCAGCCCAATACGCATGAAGCTAGCCTGAAAAAATAATATTGCTGAGCCATACTACAACAAACTAAAAGATGACTTCCAGCAATAATTGTCATGTGACAGTCTCTTACAGTTAAGCAAAATGTCGTGTGTTTTGAATGTTTTATTTATCCTTAAACTGTTATTGAAATTGGGGCACAATGGCTCAGAAATGTGTGTTAACTGAGTTAACATGGCATGGATTTACTGAAGCTAGTGGTGTCTCTGTGATTTAAGTCTCTGTGATTTACATTCAGGCAAGTGCAAAAACAAGATGTATAAAGGAGGAGTGGTGCAATTAAGCATAGGTCAGGAAAACATTTAAACATGTTTTTAAGAAAGCCAACTGAGCATTAATTCATCAGATACTGGTGTTGGAACAATACGCGTAAGGTAGTAAAGTTAAATAGTTGCAGACCCTCTTGTATTTAATAGAAGAAGTTCATCACATCTTAACAAATTCAATTATTATTTTTGTGTAATACAAGAGGCAACTGCATATACTCATTGTGTAATATTTGTTTAATAGATTATTAAATATATTGTAACCTTCACATCAATAATAGTGTAGTCCCCGTTTGATCCTCTATATTCACTAAGTGCTTTTGGCAATCTGTAGCCCATTAAGTCATTACTATAATGGACTTGCCTGGAAAAGGCCCTAGTGAAGCTTGCTGTCCACCTTTTGCTTTAGGCTAGTGCTCGGAAATGTAGAAAGGTGTGTCCTTTAACTTAATATATCAGTAGCATTTGTTGACGTTGTTTGCATGTTGTGACGTTAGTTGTACACATGAACACATTAAAGGTGAGAACTGTAATGTTATGAATCTTGATGTTTGTTGTGTGCATTTTATAAAATACACATAGGTGAACAGTTTAACAATAAGGAGATGGTGATATTCTTTCATTCATTTAATTCTATTATCCAGTTATCCAAGTCTGTGTCAAGGGAAAGAAGGTACCTAACTGGTGACACGCAAGGCAGGTTGAACGCCAGACAGAGCGCCAATCCATCATAGGAAACACACATACACAAGGGGCAATTTGAAAACACCAATCTACCTAGCACATGTCTTTGTGAGAGTACACCAGAGTACCCAGAGAAAACCCACTCAGACATGAGGAGAACATGCACACTCCACACAAGCGGAACCCGGTTGTGGGATTGAACTGGGGATACCAGAGCTGTAAGATGACATTTAATGAAATAAATGAAGCTGTACTCATATCAGCTACATTGCAGGTTTTGGTCATCCATATACTTATATAAAAACACAAAACTGAAAATGAGTAGTGAGACAAAAAAGACACAAAATGAGCACAACTGAGCAAGAGGGAGACTTTTTATATAGTGTAGAAAGAGTTTTCTGTATAGTGTGCAAAATTGCATCAGGGTTTTTCCTTCTGTTGATGCAATTTTGTACAGTATACAGAAAATACATTTTGTCATATCAGGAATTTATCAACAGGGCAGTTTTTTAGGCAAATCTAAGACAAATCCTTGAGGGATACTGCTTAGTTTAGTATAGGAACAAAAATATATTTTTACACAAAACAAAATACTCTGAAAATGTTATAGGATAACTAGAAAGAATAAAGTGTTTAAACAGTTTGACACCAATGAGATATTTTTGCCACATGAGGCAGAAATTTCTTCCCCAATACCCTATAAAATGCTCTACTTTTGGGTAGTGTACCTCCTATTAAGAGTTTACTTCTAGACATGCCTCTAAGATGGACTTGAAGACATTGCGCTTAGTTGACAGAATATGAGAGGGGGTGCGTCATTGGACATTAGAGTAGCAGAATGGATGTTCTAACAAACTACCCACTATCCAGACTGTTCTGACCTACAGTATTTCACAAAAGTGAGTACACCCCTCACATCTTTGTAACTATTTTATTACATATTTTCATGGGACAACAATGACCATATGACACTTTGATGAATGGGAAATAGTCTCAATTTGCTGTGCCCTCAAAATAACTCAACTCACAGCCATTAATGTCTAAACTGCTGGCAACAAAATTTTCCCTACCTGTTATTATGTGACTTGTTAATGTTATAAGGTCTCAGGTGTGAATGAAAGTAGGTGTGTTAAATTTGGTGTTGCTCTCACAGTATCTCATACTGGTCACTGGAAATTCAACATAGTACCTCATGCCAAAGAACTGATGATATAAAACAACGAATGGTTGCTTTGCATAAAGAAGAAGAAGATTGTCAACGCCCAGAAAGTGAGCTGCAGCACGATGGCCATGACCCTACAGCGGTTTAACAGGACAGGTTACACTCAGAACAGGCCTCACAATGGTCTACCAAAAAAGTTGAGTCATGTCCTGAAGATGTAGAATTCTGCCAGAATTGCTGCATAGGTTAAAGGGGAGGGGTGTCAGCCTGAGGGGTCTTTACTGAGGGGAACCATGAATGCCAACATGTACTGTGACATAATGAAGCAGAACATAATCCCCTTCTTTTAGAAACTGGGCAGTAGGGTAGTATTCCAACATAATTTTGACCCCAAACACAAATCACTACCTTGCTAAGGAAAGTGAGGGTAAAGGTCTAGCACGTCTCCAGACTTAATGCATCTGATGGGGCTTCTAAAACTGAATGTAGAAGATCGCAAGGTTTCTAACATCCACCCACTTCATGATGCCATCTTGAAGTAGTGAAAGAGGATTCCTGTGGCAACCTGTGAAGCTCAAGTATTTTGGGGTCACAGAAAATGTATGCTGCTGTACATGCTTTAGTCTGACTACTTTACAGTGAGCAGTGGATCTTTGAGGGCACACAGACAGCAAACAGGCTCCAGACGGCTCAGACAGACCCCTGGTAGAGAGCATTGTTTGATCAACTGATGCATTAGCACCTTTCACAGTTTTGTTGTCCGTCATTCAGACACAGGTAACACTTTCTCTACACACCCCTGTCTTAGCCCAGACCATTTCCAAATGATGAAACAGGCAGGTATCATTTGACCTTGAGGGTTAGTAAACCAACACTAAGTATGTTTACTCGTTACGTAGCTTGAATTCTGAACTTTTGAGCTGATATGCTCCAAATTTTTTAAAAGGCAAACATGCCAGTAGACAATGTGCTGTTTTAATCATTTGAAAGATGCAATTCTCTGTACCTGCTGCTCATAAATCAGCTTAAACATTGATAATATATTTCCACTTGCTTTCACTGGTGCCAGCATTTGTGTCTTGGGTGGGGCTGAAACTAAAAACTCTGGCCTCAACAGGTGCCACTGCCCATATCCTGGATAAATTTGATGTACATTGGAAAAGGTCTAGTATAACTTAAGAGACAATACCTACATTTTTGCAGTGTGCTCCTAACAAACTTTTGAATGTGCTTTCAACTATTGAAGCAGGTTTCTCTAAAAGAGTAATAGATATTTATCATATTCTTTAGCAAAAAGGAAATCTGGAGTTCAGTGTTCAAATCCTAATGTACTATCTCTGTTTAACACAGCATAACACATAGTGTATACTTGAGGATGAAACACACATAAAAAGTGTTACAATTAAGGAGCCCACTGGAGCAGCGCATTAGTAAATTGAGGTTTCCAGCATAGCAATTAAGTTTTCAATGGAGCATGGGATCTCTGGAGAGACCAGCTTGTTCCTCTAGGTCTTTAATGTTCCAGTCTCATATACAACACAGATGTGAGCTCTAATACCTTTATAATGTTTAGTATATAGGTTATTTGTAAATGTAGCTGAAAGCTATTAGAATCCAGCATTCTAATATCATTCATTTATTCTCTTATTATTACTTTGCAAAAGTGTATTAACTGTCCCTGGACTAATTATAGAACTCTTGAGTAAAAATAGAAGTTCAGTCAGTATACTTTACAGTAAAAATTATATATTTTAACATCACATCAGCAATAGTGAGTATTCATGACCGAAGCTACAGTAGTATAATGATACCAGTCAAACGCACTTTCAGTGGGCTGATATTAGAGCAATAAACTAAAATTTGTCCTTAGGGACTGGACTTCAGTACAAATAGAAGTCCTCTGTTTGAGCCTCCACTTGAATTAAAATACCAAAATACTACTGTCATGTAATATGGTTATGAAGTTTAGTCAGATAGTGGAATGCAACTGTGCCCTGAGTAATGCATTTTAGTTTGAAAGCACATTGTTATGGCAGAGGAGGGCATTGTCAGTCTCCAACTGTAATTGGAAAGACATGGCTATGAACAAGAAGCTGGTAGGAATTGGAAGCTCCAGTGTGTGGTGGGACAGTCTATATAAACATGTTATATTTGTGTGCTGTGAAAAATGCACTAATAAGAAGCCACAAAAGCACAACTTTTGAAGTTATTTCACATGTACTTGCACCCTGACTTATGGTTTGTCCCTCTGATCATGCAAAGCAAACCTGTCACAGAGGTGCTGAAATTTGTCATAGACAGGACAACAGAACCATGGATGCTTCGTCTTTAGGGGAAGTAAGAAAGTCCCTTGCTGACTTACATCAGACTCAATATCAAGCTCTCCTTATCCTACCAGACACTCAACAAAGTACACAAAACTAGTGCAGATACAGGCCAAAGACCAACAAGTGCACTGGAGCTTGCTGCAGACCCTGAGCCATACACCTGCTCCCCTGTTCATATTGTCCGAGATGACACACTAGGATGAGCTGAGGTGTTCATGGAACTGTTACAGCCATACAATGTGGGTGTCTGAAGTGGGTACAACTCGTTCTTCTGCTTCAGCTATTGATGGGCAAGCCCAGCTCATTGAGGGTATGGATCCTAGCTGAATAATGTGTTTTGCTAGGCTCTAAAGGGAGATACACCTCCGGGATACATATGTATCAAGTAGACAGTGACTCAACTCAGGAGTCTCCTTGTGGATTTCCTGCTTAGACTCTAAAACACACTTATAACCAGGCTAAAGCCGTACATGGTTAAAGTCTGGAAAAAGAAACTGTCTTTACATGCCCATATTTTTCCATGATTAAAGTCAGACTGTACCAACTATCATGGCAACAATGTGCCATTATTCATCCCAAAAAGCCACAGCAAAATGCAATAGTCCCATGACCGGACCTTTAGGGCCAAGTGGCAACACTAAAGCATCTTATGACCCACTTTTATTGATGAGCATTTGCAGGGACTGGTGCTTATCAAGTAGTGAAACCCACTTCTGTGTGGATTTCAGAAATGCCAGTGCAGTTTCTCAATTCAACATGTATCCAATGCCCTAAAATATTTCAAATGTGTATTTGGAGTATATTATGGGATATCCCCTAATTTGTATAAGCAGTATATTGTTTATGCTTCCCTATGGGTTACATGGAGTATCAGATGTTTCAGCGATTAATGGAGAGCAATCTCCAATACCTGAGGGTGAATCATTATATGATAATCATTGAGATGGTCAGGGCTCGTATTGAACACATACACGTAAAGAACTGGACAGGTGGAGGTACAGAATTTTGGCTTCAACTAAGGGTCAAGGACAGGTGCAGTGGCAAATTGATCAGACAGCTGTGATTGCGACCTATACAAGTCCCAAGACAAAAAAGAGGATGAGAGAGTCTAGCTTGTACAAGCAGTTAATCCCACACTTTTCAGATGTCACCAGACCTCTGACTGATCTCACTAAAAAGGAAACCCCGGATCCAGTCCAGTAAACAAAGCAATGCCAGCAGGCTTTTACTCGAATCAAAGAGGCTTCATATGGGGTGCCTGCTCAGACAAGCTCCTGACTTTTTTTCTTTCAATTATCGTGAAGACGGCCAGGATTTATGAGTGGTACATTTTCTATGGTTCGAGTTCCATTGGTTCTGAGTTCAGCAGCGGAGGTATTTAGCAACACAAGGTGAGATCAGCAGGTGGGGAGTAATAGAGGGTGTGGCTAAGGAATCTGTTGCACCTGTGTGTGATGAAACCATTTCTCATCTCTTACACTCTCATGTTCTCTAATGTTCCCTAACAAGATGGTAGGTTTTTTTTATTTTTTCATATTTTTTTCTTTTGTACTCCTGCCTTGTCTTATAACAAAGCAGACCAGTCACAAATATATTCTGTCCTCTATTTATACTTTTTACCCACTCAGAAATATTGAGTAACAGATGTTTTATACTTATACTGAAGTCAATAGTACACATTCTTATTTTAATATAGTGTTGTAAAAGTTACAATTTTCAAACAAATCCAGTTTCCTTAATAAAGGTTACCATGAAATCATACAGTTTTACCTCCAATTGTCTTGGACAGTTGATGATGCAGGTAGAGGTGTATCCTGGATGGGAGGTGCCATCACAGTATTGTGTAACCATGGCACCCAACTTTTATGTTCCAAGCCCAGCCTTGGGTTTCAATGGAAACACTACAATAAATACTTACTTAGGTAATTGAGTAAATGTACAATCTTAATCTTAATGCCTTTGTAATATGTGCAGCACATGGTTTTGCCATGGGCACTGACACAACCTCATGGCATGACAGACCCTGGCTTTTGGACTTGCTGTTAATAGTCTGGATTGTCCTGTATCTCTTTGGTCCGAAGCATGCAGTGTCCATTTCTTCCCAGAGAACTCTATCTTGCTTCTGGAATGTTTAAAATACATAGTAAAGTTTTAAGTGGCATTTGTATGTGTAACTCTGTATTGTAGTGTAGTCTATTGTCCTTGTGGTTATATCAGCTATTTTTATTTTTGAATAATGGTTCTTGGAGCAGTGTTAGCTGTGGGATTGGATATCACACAGTTCAAGCTTAGGCAATCCTCGCTCTTTACACAAATCTGCTCTCATTGATGTGTAGCTGAGCAAGAGCAAATTGGAAATCGCCAAGTAATATATATCACATCCCGTGTGTTAGAGGTAAAGAGAGAAAATAACACAAACAACAGTTGAATTATTGTGGTTTACTTGATTGGTGGTGGTGGTTACGGATGGTGCTTGATGATCTGTGAGTTGTATCAGAACACTGATTTTCAAAACACCTTCCAATAGGTAAATAATTGGCTGTATAAAATAATTGCAATTTTTAAATGATACTCATAGGCAAGTGATCTTGTCAGCAGAGGTTTCAGATAACTTTTTTTGCGTGATGTATTTGTATACTGTCATTGGTCAGTTCTTTGTGTGTGTGGTTTGTATACGGGGAGTAACTATGTATTTAACCTCAAATGAATTGGTATACAAGATGGATGTCAGTTCTGAAGCTGACTGCAAACTGCATAGTTTAAATGTCTTAAATAATAATTATGCCAAGGATTATTGGCATTGCATTAGTAAGTAGTATAAAATCATTCTAAAAGAGACATGCTACAGATTCTAAAAGTACTGAAATAAGTACTTGAATGTTGTCTTATAATACACTTACCTGTAATTTTCTTATTATTTCTTTACAGGGAGTGTATGCATCTCCCAGTCAGTCAAGATCCCTCGGGAGCCCAAACCAGGAGAGTTTGAAAAGATCATTCACCGTCTTGGAGAAAACCCAAATGCCAGAGTGGTCATTATTTTTGCAAATGAAGATGATATAAGGTATGTCCTTATATTCACACATTTTTAATCTTTGGTTAACTTTTATTTGCTGTTTTCTGTTGTTAATAAATGTCAAACAGTCTAATTAAATCACTTACAAATACAACCGGCATGTGATATAAACATAATTATAAGTCAGCACACAGTTCAGCTTACATATTACAATATGAACAATGGGGTTAATTAACAATTGGAATATTGCTTTTTAATGCAAAATTGAAAGCTTTTAATGCTTTATTTGTCTCCTAATAGCTTAGTGAGATGTTTCGGCATTTGTGTTGCTTGTTACGATTGTCAAAGGGTCTGAACCCAGCTGTGCGAGGATGGGGAATGCTCGTAGGCAGAAATAAAATAATAAACAACAACAAATAATGAAATTATTTATATAGTGAGAATTAAATTAATAACCACCAATGGTGATAGCTGGCAGCGAGTTGGGTATCAGGGTTGACAGGATTCAGACCCCGGTCTGCAACATCATGAACGAATGCCTAAACCCAACACGCCACCACAGTGTTGCTGACATACTTGCACACAACCAAAATAGAAAGGGGAAGGAAAATGAAGGGCAGACTAATGTGCCGCGCTGACGCGAACTCAGATGAAGGAAGAAACTTTAAAGGGGGATTAACAGAACGTAACAGGGCTGTCGTGGTGCACTTCAGGCACCACTCGTGTTTCCCTTTAGTTTCTCGCTAATTAATTTATTGATTTAATTTAATTTTATTTTATTTTACTTTTATATATTTTTTCCCCTTCGTCCTAATTTCTTTGTTTTGTTTTTTTGTTCACGTCTACAAATTTACACATTCATTTTCTTATTATCTCTTCTTAATTTAAACCTAAGCGTCTGGCGCTTAGCCCAACAAAAGAAATAAACAGTGTGATTTGCTCCGATGTGGAACAAATCACCCAAGAACCTGGTGACCCAGGCAGGGGAGAAGAATGAAGCAGAAAGCAGCTTGGGAGAGGACCATGCAACAAGCAAGGAAAAGCCCGTAGGCCGAAAGTGAGTGAGTGGGGAGCCTCTCCGGCGTGGAGAAAGCACCAAAAGGAATCACACCAACACCTGACCTTCCCCTGAAAAATTGTTATTACCTCGCCCACCTGGAGCTACCAACGACCCTCTATGAGGCCCGCTGTTACCGGTATCCCTAGCGCTTAGCCTTGTGCAAGAGAGCACAGCGATCTAAAGGTGTGACGGCGAACCCTCGTTGAGTCTCCACTTAAGTAGAGGTTCAGCCTGGTGTGCCTCGTTGGGCCTGATTGGCCCTGGGCCTTCTGGGAGTTGTGGTGCGGCAAGGTCGTCGAGGACTACAACTCTGGCGCCCTCTGTCACATGTCTTTGGGGGAGGATACTGAAGTACCCAAGGAAAACTCATGCAAGCATGTGCAGGACTCTGTCCTTGCTACCACCTTGCTTGCCTTAATGCTTACATTCTATTCATTCTGTTTTCCGAATAGGAGGCTACTACAAGCAGCAAGAAAGGCCAATCTGACTGGTCACTTCTTGTGGGTTGGTTCAGATAGCTGGGGCTCTAAAATTGCTCCTGTGCTTCATCAAGAGGAGATGGCAGAGGGAGCAGTCACGATCCTACCTAAGCGGCAATCCATTAAAGGTAAAGGAGCCAATATGAAAACAAATAAACAGTCATATGTACAGTACACATTTGACCAAGCTTTTGCTTTCTCTGTTAGAGTATTAGTGGGCAAATGTATAGAAATGTATAGATATGTATGTAAAACATTTTATGTTAAGAAAATGAACCTTATAAGACGATCACTGTTTCACTGTTTGATCACACAATACCTGAATGAAAGTAAAAAAAAAAAAATTGAAAAAGTTGATGAGATGGAAAACCTAGACTATAGCTAAAGCTGAAATTCACAAAAAGATGATGGTAAAGATTACTGTTTTCAAATAAATGGTGACGTGATTGACAGATCAAGACATGATCACCTTAACACCTGAACAGACCAAAAACAAATAAAATCAGTTTTGTTATATTACTATCTAATGTAATAGTGAACCAGACTAAATGTAAATGTTATCTATTAAAAGTATAATAACACCTGATTACAAGGGTAAGTGAATTAATAAATGAAGTGAAGAGATGTGTTAAAGGCAGCCATGTCATGTGTGTACATTTCAGCACTGAATGCAGTCAATAAATCTAATTGGCTGCAAAGATTATTCTACTAAAAGACTGAGTTAAATTTATCCATTCTTGTTTTTTTAATGCCACCCCTAATTGTGGTAGAATATGTCATCTAAAGTTTCCAGTCCCGACTTTTTCACAGGAATCCCCAGACATTCCCAAGCCAACTATGAGATACAATCCCTTCTGCGGTTTTTGGGTCTGCCCTGCAGATTTTTAAAAACAAAACATGCCTAGAAGAACTCAGAGAAAGACGACCTGGAGCATTCTTTTGAGAAATCCCAAGCCACATCAGCTGCCTCTCTCAATCTGATGGAGTAGTGGAGTAGTAAATTTTACTCCAAGGTTCTCCTGGATTGATGACCTCCTCATTAGAAGGAATCCACACCTTCACACTTTTGGTCACTACCAAAGAGTAAGGATAGGACTGTAAAGTAATTAGTAAAAAGAAGGCTTTGTATGAGGACAAAGGTAACCACCACAACATAGAATAACAGCAAACTCCTGATGCTGATCTAATCTTTTTATCAGTTCCGCGCTCTGTTTTTCCATCACTTGTAAACAAGTTCCCGAAGCAGGTTTTTATGCTCACCTAAAAAGAGCACCACACTCTTTAATGGGTGAGTACCAAGGCCCTGAACCTGAGGCTGCTGCAAATTTGCTATACGCTGATTAGGAAATTGATTAAGTGCATGTCAAAGATCTGACCTGGTTTTTCATCATCTGCAAATAACTGTACTAGGTAGGAGAGCACCTGCTTCGTAAAGGCTGAGCATTCAGTAGAGTGTGAGTATGCATAGGGACTGTGGTAGCCTAGTGGTTAAGCTACTGGACTCGGGACCAGAAAGTCCAGCGTTCAAATCCCACCTCTGCCAAGCTACCACAGTTGGGTCCTTGACCAAGACCCTTAACCCACAATTGCTTGGATTGCAAGAATGTTGTCAGTCACTCTGGATAACGGCGGCTGTAAATGTATACACAAACATGAATCTGAGTTTTTCTTTTTGAGATTTGAAATGTTATGGAGGCAGCCCACCACAACTGCATTACCCTTTGACTGTGACTGTATCCCAGCTATCTCCAGGTCTCACCCTGAGAGAGACCACCCTCCAATCAAGGGATTTAATACTGTAGAAAAAACCTCCTGTATTCCTCATTCTGTACCCCTAAACCCCACCTTGACCACATAGCAACCACTTTTTAAATTAATGAAAATAAATGAGAATATAATTAAATATTTAAAATAATATTTATTTATAATAAATATATATCCAGTGTATATGTATATGCATACACATTTAATAGGCAATATTAAAAATAGGCATTTAAAATGAAAATTAAGATTCAAAATCACACAGCACACAGCAGAAATGTCAGCAATCTTACCAAGCATAAAATCAGAATCAAAAACAATTATCATTTAACAATTATAGACCTTCAACATCTTAACCATCTTCTCGATAAATAGATAAATAATTATTTTAATAATAATTATTATAATTAAAATAATAATTATATTATAATTTGCATTTTATTTCATGAAATAGGTATTTGATCACATGCCAACCAGCAAGAATTCTGGCTTTCACAGAACTGTTAGTTTGTCTTTAAGAAACCCTTCTATTCTGCACTCTTTACCTGTATTAATTGCATCTGCTTGAACTTGTTACCTGTTAAAAAGACATCTTTCAACACATTTAATCAATCACACTCCAAATTAAAGACCTACACAATCTACACGACAACAGGTAAGCAGTGTTGATAAAAAGGCAACAACTGTTGGTAATTATTAAAAAGTGGAGGAAACACAAGATGGTTGTCTTCCTCAGTCTGGGGCTCCATGCAAGATCTCACATTGTGGGGTAAGGATGATTTTTAAGAAAAGTCAGGAATCAGCCCAGAACTACACAGGAGAACCTGGTCAATGACCTGAAGAGAGCTGGGACCACTGTCCCAGATGACTGTTGGTAACACACTACACTGTCATGGATTACAATCCTGCAGTGCAAACAAGGTTCTCCTACTAATACCAGTAAATGTCCAGGCCCTCGTTATTTAGGACTTCAAGTCCAAAGGAACTCTCAACAAATTGCTATCAAAATCCAATTGGTAGATATAGCAGTCATTTCCAAATTATCTCGATTATTTAGTTGACATGTAAGACAGCTCCCGGAATTCCTAACCAATCTGATGGATATTTTGACTTTATTAACACTCTTTTGTGACAAGGGTATCCAATAACGTTAAAACCAAGTGCCATTATATGTCAGTCAATGATCATTATGTTTAATGGTATATACTGTACCAATTATACAGTACATATAATGCAATTCTAATAATAGATATTGGAATTTACATGTTTTACCATGCAATAATGACATTGTATGTTATTTTAATCAATTATGTTGCTTGAGGAAATGTTCAGTCATATTGTAGATGTTCTGTGCCCTCTGTATGTCAATGGCTCTGACCTTTGATTTGATTTGACAGAGTGCATTAAAGTAACGCTTATTTTATTGATCTACACTCAGGGTTTGATCGTTATTTCATCAGCCGAACACTGGAGAATAATAGAAGAAACATCTGGTTTGCTGAGTTCTGGGAGAATAATTTCAACTGCAAGCTCAACCGGAATGCCTTTAAAAAAGGATCGGGTATAAGGAAATGTACAAGTAAGAAATCTTCCCTATCTCCCCAGTGGCAAAACGCTATTTCAAAAAGTTACAAAAAAGCAGGAGAAAGGAGGTGTGGGTGAAAGCAAGAAAGAGGACAAGTGAGAGGAGAGAGGGAAGAGAGAGAAAGAGAGGGAGAAAGAGAAAAGAGGAAAAAGGGGGGAGGTAGAGACAGAGACAGAGAGATTCAGTGAGTGAGTGAGTGTGTTTGCATTTGTCTAAGTGACAGTACAAGAGCATGTAGGGTAAACATGATTAAGAGGAAGCAGAAAGAATAGAACACAAATGTTGGTGCCCACTGCATTCAGCAAGACTCTCAGAAAGAAGTCTTGAAAGAAATGATGCTGAAAGTTAAGATGTGTTTCCCCACCAGTGTCTGGTATTTTGTAATTCTACCAAACTACTTTATGTCTGATCTAAGGAGGTAAGAATACATCCTGCACTACCTGTGTGAGACAGGACTCTCACCTTACGCATGACCATAGTTTTATATTTTACTGTCTTAACTGTCTTAATAATGTTGTATTTTGTGCATGTCCATAATTAGGCTATTTTTATTAGATGAGTAGCTTCAGAAGTGTGCTCTGGCACAGAAGACACAGTGCAGCCCAAAAACAAAAGCCAAAGCTCATTCATCTGAAACCATTATAACCATTACATTCTGGGTTATCAGTTGTGAATTTACAGATTGTACATTTAAAATTAAAGAACAATGAAGAAGATTGCTCAGTAGAATATTGCTGCAAAAGAACAGATGTGTCGCACAACATCTGCTGATGGAAATTCCCAGTTGATTGGAGCTTTCTGTGTCAGAGATGAAGGGACCAGTAATTGTGCATATCTTGTCTTTGCATTTATAGCTAGAGTATTGGCAGCCTGCCACACTCCTATGTGTCTAATCTCCCCTCATATTTGGTGGTATTGGATAGCAGAGAGCAACATCAATGCTGTGATTTTCCAGCCCTCACAAAAGCCCTGTGGTTACTGGAGGATTATCTCTGCTTTCAGGCCCTTCTTTCCCTCTTCTCCATCTTCTTCTTCCCTCTCTCTCTCTTTCAGTTCACACCATCAACATAATGTCCATTTTCTGGCACGGATGAAAAAAACCCAAACAATCTGATTCCTATGTTTAGCTATTAGACACATCCAAAGTGAAATAATGACAATTATTATATTGATTGAATCATGGAAGCCACACTGATAAGATTGATTCTACAAAAAAGCTAAACTTTCAAGTCATTCATTAAATTGTTCACTCCCTGATGCTTGGCTCCACAGCAGGTGACGTTAATTAATGAACAGAGGATCAGTCCTGTTTCACACGTATAGTATGGGTTATGTGATATGAAACAGTGAACAGAAATGGAAATGTCATTAAAACAATGGCATATTTTTTGTGGCTTGTTCACACATACACAAGACACTCTTCAGATTTTCCAAATTAATCTGTGGCAGCTGTTGTCACTGTTGATATGTCCTTGCATCTGTGCTGCCAAATCTATAATCCACGGTGGCACAATACCTAACTTAAAAAAATGCTGCAGCCCTTTTTAGCTCCCCTTTAGGCTTGTGCTATTCAGATGAAAGTGGAGCAGGCTGATCGTTGATGTCTAAAGGGTTTTACCAGAGTGGTATGATGAAAGAGAAGGACCCACCTTTTATCTATAAGGAATGTGTGATTGTTGCATTATTTAAAGCAGTTTCACAAAACTGCAAGTTGGAGCTAATCTGTTTCTCTCTGTTTTCTGTGGTCTTGGGCAATGATATTATGAGTGGGCTGCATTTAATGTCAGTTCAGAGGTGTAGCACCTGTTACTGATAATAAACTGCTAAGTAAAATATATGGAAAATACATACAAGCAGTGCATCATAATTTATGTTATATAGCTCTAAGCTTTTTATTTAAAGACATTTTAATATAAAGGGTGAGTGAAAATTCACAGGACACGTTGCATGCTGTGTTGTGGACATTTTGCAAAAAGCAGCCAAAACCATTGTTAAGGATTCTTTTTTGGTAGCGTAGCGGCCTTTAGACGACCACTATGTGGCTTGTTGTTGTTGTTGCAGTCTGCCGCTATGATACGACAGCTGTGTTCACCGGACATCAGAATAATCAACTCCATCTTCAGTTACCCGCAACAACAAAATAACAAAAGTTTTGAAATTTCTCTGTTGATAACTTTTAAACCATAGGAGATATTGCAAATATGATTGATTGCAGCAATCGAGTATGTGCATGTAAGTGTGTTTTGATTGACTACAAAACAGTTATTTTATTTGAGAGCACACAATGACAACTCACAATATACATTGAATAACATGAATATAGGTTAATGTAGGACACAGGACACTTTGTGTGTTTATATGGTTTTGAGTAAAATAAAATGTTAAATTTGATATTCTGTTGTTAGTTGTTTTTTTGTGTGTGTTTTGGTCCAGTGTGTTGATATTAGGCACTCGTATGTTACAAACTTTTAAAAGTTTTATTTATGGACAAAATCATCTCCATAAATAATAATAACTAGCTACAGTAAACCCTTTTTTTATTTTGCTGAAACTTTCCCAGAGAGGTGCATGGGGTCGCCCAAGGTGTGGTATACAGCCTATACCTACCCCTTCATTATCCAGAGCTCCCTTAGTGACACCTTTGTTCAATCAAACTGATTTCTGTAAAGGTAATATAAATCAGTAACAGTCTGTGGCCATGCTCTAAACTGGAGGAAGTGCCTGTGTGTGACAAAAAAAAACAAAACAAGGCATTTAGGAATAAATGTCCATATGTGCCAGTTATACTTTTATTGATATATGTATATGTTATATGATATTGTTATGATATTTGTACTAGCAGCTTTTCAGTCAGACATACCTTGGCAGATTTTGTCTTCAATGGCAATGTTTAAGGTGAATAAGGTAAAAAAAATCATTCAGACATTTGGCTTTTTTTGACTCTGTGGTGCTGAAGTTCTGAGGGCCTACGTAAATGAGTAACTGCGTAACTTGTTGGGTACTCTAGCCATGTCCAGTTTGATAATCTAAGTAAACAATTACAATAAAAGACTGTCATGGCCTGTACCAAGCACTATTCTGATGACTGCACTTTGTGAAGACCTGCCACCATGACAGCTGGCAGTCAATCTTCTAGTTTAATTCAGCAGGGTCATAACTGAGATTGCTCTTTGCCAATTAAGACCTTGTAAAAAATAGGCCAAGCAACTCTCTAATGAATATACAGCTGTCTAGCATGATTATTAGAGAATGAAAAGATAATTAAACGTGCTTACTCTCTTTCAGCCTGCTATTCTACCCTTGAGTATAAGCACATCTATGCTATTTACCAGATAAGGCACATTATACAGAACATAATACAAAATAATACAAAAATACATTGTAAATCCATAAGGATCTATGCATTGCAATGACTGCTCTTTGACCATTTCATTTGCTACACCTGTGCATCTGTCACCAGTCACTAGGCATGGATGTTGGTGCAAGATGGGCTGGACTGAGCATTTCAGAAACTGCTGATCGGCTGGGATTTTAACATAAAATCCATCTCTAGGGTTTATATTTTATAGTATAAAAAAGGTCAAATGTGTGAAAATAATGAGATTATAATAAATTATAAGAATGGCCAGACTGATTCGAGCTTATAGACAGGCAACAGTAACTCCGACAACTACATCTAATTGCACAAAATGTCAAACTTCTTGCCAAATAGTTGCCAACTCTGGCCGAAATCCGTACCAGTTGCCACTGCTATCAGCTAAGAACAGGCAACTGATGCTACAATTTGCACAGGCTCACCCAAAATTGGGAAAAAATGAAATGTTACATAATGAAATATCCCCTAATTTTTGTGAGCAGTATACATTTCACAGTCTACCTGAGTATTGTTGCTGGACAGTCCATCACTTTAAGACCACATATCAGGCAGGATAACAAGGTGTGCATGAAAATCACAGTAGATCAAAACCTTCTGGCACCAAAATTCATGCCATGTTCAAAGTAACTAAAATCATATTTTGCCCTATTCTGATGCTAGGTGTTTGTAGTGTCATTGTCTATCATCATATTCAGATTGCTAATGCTAGATGATTTAACTTAGCTGTTTTGCCATTAAACAAACTGGATTTTGCATATCCCAAGGAATATTTGTTTGTTTGTGTTTTTGTTCCAATGGAACAAGAGATTTACATTAAATATCCCTTCTCGCCATTATGAACAATAAAATAATTACCCATATAAATGATTCTGCTTTGTCTTTTGCGCTTTGTATAAATATAGGTATTTTTAATAACTGTAAAAAGGACATGAACTATAAAATGTTCTCTTGAAGCCACCACATTTCAGGTCTGTTTTTTCCCCAGATCAGGAGAGAATTGGGAAAGACTCAACATATGAGCAGGAGGGCAAAGTGATGTTTGTGATTGATGCCGTATATGCCATGGCCCATGCTCTCCATAGCATGCATCAAGATCTGTGTCAAGGCAAGGTGGGACTTTGCTCCAGAATGGACCCTATTGATGGAAGCCTCCTACTAAAATACATTCGTGAGGTCAAGATAAAAGGTACATTGCACCATATGTAAAATACCTGTTTTATACAGGTATGTATCCTAATGTAATGTCCATAATATGTTGTCCATAATATGTTATGCAATTTGAACATTGTGTGAACACCATATTATGTACCAAACTTAAACAAAGTTATATGGGTACCATTTGGGAGGTGGATCATTCTCAGCACTGGAGTCGCATTGATATGGTGTTGTGTTAGTCTGTGCTGTGTTGGTATGACTGGTTGTTCTATAATGCAACTGAGATGTTATTTAATACTATTACTAGTTCTTTACTATTATTTAATTGGTAGTAATACACTTTACGAAAGGCTGAAAGTTCTGGAGCATCTAAATATTCCCTGGTCTTGAAAGTGGAATTTTTCAGCCCTTGCAAAGCCTCTGCAACACGATTTGCCTGAATGTGACGCTTGGAGAGCCATAGGATGAAGCTGGTCAAACACGGACAGCAGTGGCAATGCTTTCATGAGATTGGAACAATACGAAGAAGACTAGGGCAGGGTCGCCCATCTGCCACAACAGTAAGAGATGACTGCTACTTGACCAATAAGGCAACAAGGAGCAGGTGCAACAATGCAACTGAGTTGTGGGGAGAGTTTCTTACTGCCACTGGTCGATGGATATGCACCCAGACCTTACAAAATCGGCTCCATCATTTTGGACTGCATGCCAGGCATTCGATTATTTGCTGAACACTGTAGAACCTGTAGAATGTGGTCTTCATTTGACCAGTGATGAGTGGTCAGCTGTCCTCTTCTCTGATTGGTCATAGTTTACTCTGGTATCCTGACAATCATTGTGTCCTGATCTGGTGTGAATGAGGAATACGAGAGAATCCGTGTTTCATGTGAGAATGGGACTCCTGCTGTGGGGGTGGAATCGTGGTTTGGGCTGGCATCAGCACTGGTGGTCATACCGAGCTTCACATCATCAGACATGGATCTCTGACTGCTGTCAGATAACATGATGAGGTCATGTACCCTATAGAGGTACCCTATGCTGGAGCAGTTGGAAAAAACTTTCTTTACTTGGACGATAATGCAAGGCCCACAGACATGGTGTCCCACCCATCTCATCAACAACATGATTCAGGAGGCAGCAATTAAACACATGGACTGGCATTCACACTTCTTGAGCTGGTTGCACTGAAGCAAGAATGGCAGAGGATCCCCCACAACTGCTTGACAGTGTCCCCACAGTCGTGGGTGACCATACACCCTACTAAGCAGTCAATATCTCTCATCCAGTTTGACATGCTTCTGTTCACCCCCATTAATTTGTCACTTGCTACTTAATTATGATAATTGACTTTGCGTCACTTGCGTAATGTGTGCTTTATATATAGTGCTACCTCCGTTCTCATCGTCAGTTAATTCCAGAAGTTTTCTCCAGCACCAGAAACGATGACTACCAATTTGTGATGGGATTATGTTCAAATAAATTAACTATAAGTGTATCATGCAGAGTTTAATCAATGTTGAATAGAGTGATTTATTGTATAATAGCCAAGCCTATGACAAGTAATGATAAATGACTTATTTTATAATAAAATTCTCATAATTTAGTGAGTAACGGTTTGTAAGTAAAACATGAAAGTAAGACTTATAATGTGGATGGATCTAGGCTTATCCTGTGGAAGAAAGTGTTCTGGATCGTTTACATCCTGTTTTGTTTTTGGTTGGATCTTATAAATGTAACTTTTTAGGACCCCTGGAGACTTATTCAGACTACAAATACACTAGTCATGAATCACATGGCATGACTCAAGTTTAAGCAAGCGTACCAAACAAACATGGAAAACTGAGACGAGGTTTTGTAGTCAAAATGCTTTTTGTTTCAGTGTGTTCCTGAGGTGGTCGACCATGCATAGTGAGAAGATATTGGGTTTGATCCCAGGTAGAGCAGTCTAGGTCTTTTCTCTGTGGAGTCTGCATGTCCTCCCTGTTTCTGCAAGGGTTTACTCTGGGTACTCTGGTTTCTGGTTTCCCTAGTGATGTTTGTGAGTGCATATACCCTGCAATGGATTTTTCGATTGGGTTCAAGTGAGGGCTTTGGCTGGGTCACTGAAGGACATTCACAGGTGTCCTCAAGCCACTTTTGTGTTGCCTTGGCTGTGTGTTTAAGGCTGTGAGGTCTTCTGCCCAGTCTGAGGTCCCAGACACCTTGGATCAGGCTTTCATTAAGAATGTCTCTGTAGTTCATTCCATTCAGCTTTTCCTCAAAGATGATCAGTCTCCTTTCCAGGCACTGAAAAACACTCCCACAGCTGCGGCCACCATGCCTTACTGTAGGGATTGTATTGGGCAGGTGATTGGCAGTGCCTGTTTTCCTGGACTGGAAGCATAGAATTGACCAGAAAGTTCAATCTATCTAGTTTCATCAGACCAGAGAATCTTGTTTTTTACAGCCTGAAAGTCATTTAGTTGCTTTTTTTCAAACAGTTTTAGTAAGAGTCCTGGTCGCTCCAACTGTGTTGCGCCACTGTGCTCTTGGGAACTTTCGGTGCAGCAGATGTGTTTTGTATCTTTCTCCAGATCTTGTCCCCACACAAATCTCTGAGTTGTAGTTTGTAGTTGTTGTTTGTTCTTTGCATTGCTTGCTTTTTGCTCTGATATGTGTTGTTAACTGTAAGACCTCATATACAACCCCTGGCAAAAATTATGGAATCACCAGTCTTGGATGAGCATCATACAGACATTTCATTCTGTAGAACAGACTCAGATCAAAAACATGATACAATAATAAGGTCATTCCAAAGTGCAACTTGT
>JAUZST010000844.1:0-19615 GCA_034779995.1 Parotocinclus haroldoi
AGAGAGAGATAGAGATAGAGAGAGAGAGAGAGAGAGAGAGAGATAGAGAGAGAGAGAGAGAGAGAGAGAGAGAGAGTAGATTGATAGATACGTGAAAACTGACTCAAGATCAAGGAGATCGACGAGAGCATAAAGGAAAAAAAAACTAAATGCTGAAAATGTGTGTGATTAATCAGAAAACCTAAACACCACTAACAAAGCAGAAGTGGAAGTGTGGTGAGCAGAAAGCAAGAACGCTTGTTGAGTGGAATCGATGCAGGAACCAGACTCTGACAGGCATGCAGGATTCAAAACCCACGGCTGACGTACTCGTCAGTTTCTTGCGTGAGAACTGGGTTCTTGCAAACAAAGGTGAGACGCTTTTAAATACAGCAAAAAAACGCTAGTATTAACACTAAAAAACAGAGTAGTTAACAAAGAATACAGTGAAGAACACAGTGGAAGCTTGCGCCACAGCGGCGAATGAAGGTGACATCACAAAACAAGATAGTGCTCAAAGCGTGTCAAAGATAAAGAATCAGTCCCACAAAAATCTGACCCTAACAATAATTATTTTTTTCTGAGACCCTCCAATCTTACACTAGGGACCCATTGCGGGGGGTAGGTCTTTCCCTGAATACCTCACATCAAAAGCACTTCCAATGACATTGCCTCGAAGTGTTACAAAGTCCCAATGAAATGCGAGGGTTCAGTGAGAGACACTGCTCAAAAAGGCGTTTAAATACCTCAGTAAACGGGTGCATGTCATCAGAGGAAATTATCAATCTGCGCAGATGCGCAATCCCAACCCCAGCACGTTTAGCACGCCATCAACACCACCAGGCTGTTCTGATCTAGCTATTAGGAGGTGTTGGGAAGAGTTGGGATGAGTTCATCCACACACAGCCAGCCCCAGTTGCCTTTATTTGCAGTGGTGTCATAAATGAGAAACCTAGACGGATGTACACTGGAACAATATTATCTTCAGCAATTAATCCAGCTTCTGAACATAATGGGGATGACAGAAGTTATCCAATGTAATGTTCAATTTAACAAATTATCAACGATTGTGAACGAATTTTCCAAATAATTTACATTAATGCAGCCCTATTATAAGTCGTAGTTACATGATACAATTATTAATAGAAACAACTAATGTACTCTAGTTGCCTTACAATCCTAAATGTGGATTCCACCTCTGTGGAGTTTGCATGTCCTTTGGTTTCCTCCCACATTCCAGAGACCAGTTGATTTATCACGCTGACTTGGCCCATGACTAGTGTGTTGTCTGTCATGAACATATCCATTAATGCTGATCTGACATTAAATAAAACTAATATACAAAAATCATTGGAAACCATAGTTTAATCTATATGTTATGTTACATGATAAAAAAAACTATCATTTCTAACTGTGGCATTTTCTAAGAATATAAAGAAGCTAAAAAGTTTTGTGATGCCAAGAATGAACAATTTTTCTCTTCTAAAGAGTGTTACATGTGTTTTGCCTAAACTGGCCAGAAGGCTATCAAAATACTTTTGAACCACACATGTTATTTATGCATTAAACTGCTATACAAATGATATTTATCATTAGGTGACAGGTTTCTTCCTTGGTGTTATCCTGTCTTGTTTCTTTATAATTCAAAATGCATTCCGCATTTATACTACTTACATTTTGTTCTACATTTGGGATGGCTTACAGTGCATTGCCTTCAACAAGCATAGCATTGTGCAGTGTAACATAATTTGTAGTGTCTCAGTATGAATTCATGTGATATTGACTCAATGAAAGGTAAAAGTATAGTACAGTACATCTCCCCCAAGAGTCTGATATACAACTGAAGCCTATAAGTGTAAGATAGACATGTTAGTATTACAGTTTTTTTCCACACAGCATACACATAAAATGTAGAATTATGCACACAAATCTAAAAACACAAAGCTTGTGTCAACATTGTGACTCCAAACTGCTAAATTCTAGGCAGCAATCCATATGTTGTTACTCAGATCCCATTCTAAATCACAGCTTTGCAAATTACTTAACACAAATTGCAATATTTAGCACACTTTGGCCGACTAAAAAACACTAACTTTCGAATACAAAACCCTAATTACCTGAATGTCTCACACAAGTTGCCTGTGCAAACCTAATTAGAGGAACACTTCAACCATTTGTCAAAGTATAAATAAGGCCTCAAGTGACTGTTACAAGTGTTAGGCGAGATGATGGAGCAGCAGGAGCACAGAGGAAGTGAGAGTAAGGAGGGGCTAGCAAGCCACTCTGGTCCATAACTAACAATCCACAATTAGTTGTGTTGCACCTTCCACTGTATTCCCCATTTCTCAACCCAATAAAGGAAGTATTTTCTGCTGTTTAAACATTTATCTCAATTTTTTACACACAAATACTGGTACTTGAACCACAATGACCACAACATGCCAATTCTGATAAACTGCATGCACAATTCCTCTTTTGCACTCAAATTGCAGTTCTAAAACACACTTTTTTCAAAACACCACACACAATTGTCATGAAGAAAATCTCTTGTTTTCACAAGGAACACATTGTTATTCAAAACTCTATTATAGAAAACTGAATTACTGCATATCAATACAGTACTCAGTGAGTACAGTAGTACAGTATTACCTTTAGACTGTTTTGTAGGATATTGTGTTTCAAGTATTTGGGAAATGCTACTTTGTATTCCTACACAGTATTTACAGTATTGTACTCTTTGTATTGCAGAACTGAAAAATTACCAACACAAGGTGGACAGGGACGACTTCTGTCTCCTGAACAGGAAAGAGAGATCATGAACCTGGTTCTAGAAAAAAATGCAATTATCTTAGGACAAATACATAAAAATAATAGAAAACAATGAGATATTTTAAAATATTGATAGGGTAAGCTTATCAACGCTGGACTGTGACTTGCGCAGAAATAAATTGAGGATGAAGCAGGTCTACAGGGTGCCATTTGATCACAATTCTGAAAGAGTCAAAGAATTACAATCTGACTATGTGCAAGTACGTCCTATACATTCCCACAATTGATGCATACTGTCAACATTGTATAAATCATACATCTTTCTTTCTATTATATTGTAATCATAATGATTGTGCTTCACAATAGTGACTGCTCCATGTCTACTTTTGATATTGTCATGTGTGTTTTAGAGAGTCTTTGAGCTGGAGGTGGCTGCAATGGAGCACCAGTTCATCTTCATTAATGAGATTGGATTTAACCTCACAAAAAGACAAAGGAGAGGAAGGAATTTCATCAGCCAGTGTACCATTGTTGAAGTCCCTGGCCAGCGCGCAGGGAAAAATCACAATGTATGCAGCGATGACCCACCATGGCATCTTCTATCACCATGCTACCCTTAGCCCCTACCACACTGCCCATCTGATCACATTCCTGGACACCTTACTCAACACACTCATTCCACAAGATCAGATAGACGACCCAGAGCAGCTCAGGTACGTTGTCACTTGTGACTTCTTAAGTTTCCACCAGGCTGCTCTGGTTCATAACTGGTTCACTTTTCAGTTGTCCATTCCTCAATCCTACTGAGGAATTTTTTTCTGCCTGGAGATGGAAAGTGTACGACCTAAATTCACAAACGCCTATACCCCTTCTTCAAGCTATGGAAGACACGTGGAGATCTAGCAGTAGATGCTTTTCATGGCTGGATTTGGCGATATTTCCCTTGCTGCTTGGCCGGGGAACATAGTGCTTGTGATGTAGATGAGGTGCTGTGGCCAGACCGAAACAGAAGAGAGGATGCAGAATATTGTTTTTTACTGTAACAGTATACAGTAAATTCTTCTGTTGTTTTTTATGTAGACTGTAGGTGCACAGTATGTGCAACTTTGTGTTGGTTGGGATGTACACTGTGTACATTTTTTTGTGGGGAAAAATAAAATATATTTGTTACCGTGTATTTGTGTGTTCTGAGTATAAAAACTATATTCTAAAATATTTTACAACACACTTATGTTTGTACTGTTTTTTGTTCAAGTGTAACATTGAACAAAAAAGGCCTAATTCATAATGATGAATGGAGATGAAGTGTTTTCCATTCATCATAGTGTTTTACATTGAGCACATCAGTGTTCAACTGGTTCTTATAAATGTCTATTCATGTAATGGTTTGTGAGTGTCATCTGAAAACAAAATAGCACTTTGAGAAGAGATAAAATTGTTTTCAATGTAAAATTTCATTTTGCTGGAGAACTGGGGGATTTTGCCCATTGTGTGTGTGTTTTTCGATTTGTGTGTAGAGTTTTGAGAGTATGACGCATGCTTTCAGAAAATGTGTGTAAACAATCAAGAAAAACTGTAACTAAGATCCCACAAACCTGTGACACTACTTCAAGCAATGGAGGAAGCATGTCATCCACGCAGATGACTGCCAAAGATGGATTCTCCATGCAAGGCATTTTTCCCCACGCTTTTTGGCTAAGGAGAATATTGCAGCTGATGTCAATGAGGTCCTCTGGTCAAGAAAAGCGGTGTGACCCGTGATCTGTTTCTTTGCATCCAGCAATTAATACTTGTTTATTACCTCTTTGAATCCAAACTGATTAGTTAAACTTACAGTTTTGCAACATACTGCATAAAATGGGTTACACTTGTGTCACATATACATGTAGTACTATAAATGATATTGAGGTGAAAAACCTACACCGCACAAAATACATGCCAACATCTTTCCATGGACTTGTATGCATTTGAATTTGTACAGTGGCCTCATGAAGTCAAAAATACCTACACAAACACTTCTGATAATAGTTCAGTGTTTATTTGATGCCCTGCAAGAGATAAGAATATACAAAGCTATATTGGCAGAAGGTATCGGTTGATAAGCAGGAACACAGTTTTGAGTGGCTGTATTTGTTTTTGCTATTGATTTGTGGAGTAGTTCATCATTTTGTGTTTGTGTTTAGAGAAACTGAGCCCAATTCTCAAAATGTGTTTAAACATTTGGGGAAAAAACTGTAATACAATTCAGTGCAGATTCGTCTTTGTTTGTTGATAGCATGATACATTGTTGGTGAGATAGAGTGGGGATGCTCAGTAGTTGCATCTCTGTAATTGATTGAGTTAATGCAACGGAACTGGTCTGATTTTCAGTTTTAAAGTATTTAGGTACACCGTAGGCACATGGATTAAAGAGTAGCTAGTGCCAACGCTGCTCAAACACGTATTACATTAATTTAAAATGAATGCAAACCTAAGCAACGTGTGTGTGTGTGTGTGTGTGTGTGTGTGTGTGTGTGCGTGCGTGTGTGTGTGTGTGTGTGCGTGCGTGTATGAGAGAGAGAGAGAGAGAGAGAGAGAGAGAGAGAGAGAGAGAGAGACACGGAAGACGCTAATAATACATCGAGAAGCTTCGTAGCTTTGTGTTTCGGTTGAAGCAACATGGACTGAGGATATATTATTTCTGTAAGCGCTATAAACAACATAATTTTGGTATGAAAATAGCACATTTGTCTACTTTTGCGCCAGGGTGACTTAACTAAAGCGGTAAAGATGAAGCAGCACGGAATCGGCGTTTCACTGATGCTGTGGCTCATTATGGAGGTGAGTCGCTAGATCTGTGTATATAGATATGTAGGCTATTTAGCAAGCCGATTCTACACATTGCAAATAACATAAATATATATATATGTGTTATTTGAGGCTGGTGGATACCGCATTGAATGCGATAACGTGTAAATGTATGTGGAAGCACAGTATCGGATACCCTTTGTCTTGCCGCTGCTGTATCTACTAAACAGACGATCGTAGTTATAAACATACACAGAACTATTCGTTTTTTTCTTTAACAACCTTAAAATGAAGGACTGCGTTATTCTTCTGTATTGCTGTACTGAAAAGCATTTAGCTTATTTTGATGTGGTTTTGCATGATATAGATCCTAATACTAGTAGTAATAATACTGTAAGTGACATTACAAAACAATGCCCATAGGAACCTAAATAGATGTAATCTTTAGGCTACTATTTTAGGCATATTTCGACTTTCTTTTGGCAGAGCACAACATTTAAAATACATTCTGTGGTTAACTGAGTCAGAAACACACTGCTGCCCTTTTTGTTTTATCCATCATTGTTTCATCAACCACCATGACCTAGAATATGAGGATCGGACTGATGACAGCTAAGCATAGTCATGGGACTGTGGTAGCCTAGTGGTTAGGGTATTGGACAATGAACCAGAAGGTCCAGGGTTATAGAGAGTCAGGGTTCAAATCACACCTTTGCCACAGTTGAGTCACTAAACAAGGCCCTTAACTCACAACTGCTTGGACTGTAGGACTGAATTAATTGTACGCTGCTCTGGATAAGGGCATCTGCTAAATTACGTAAATGTACTCATACTTTTTTTTTTAAAGCCACTTAGCAGACGCCCTTATCCAGAGCGACTTACAATTATTACATATTTACAGTCCAAGCAATTGTGGGTTAAGGGTCTTGCTCAAGGACCCAACTGTGGCACAGGTGGGATTTGAACCCTGAACCTTCTGGTCTAGAGTCCAGTGCCTTATCCTTATCAACATGCTATACATATACACACACTACACATGTTTTGCATACCACACAAACACATAACACAACCATATATGCACAGTTGGTCATAAACACACAATAGATACGCACATGCGCCACACACATACATGACACAAATGACACTCTCACACGACACACCCGACACAGACAACACATACACAAACTCCACACGACACAAATAATCACGACACAAACACACAAAAATATCTTGATTTTATACAATGCAATGAAATACATGTCAATGATGTTCCCCCGATGAGAACCCAGTGCTCAGCTATACTACCCAGTGCTCAGCCCTACTATGATGTTCAGACATGAACTGGGCTGGTATAAAGCCAGTGGATTCTTGCACATCCATCCAAAATAAGCAGCAACAGTGGAAAATGTTAATGCCAGTCCCGCTGGTGTTGGCTTATCCTTTTGGCCAGTTGTGAAGTGAGAGTTTGGTTAAACCTCTGTACCAGCCCATTACTCTGCCGTGATGATGTGGTCACAACCCAAGTTTCCGTCCATCACTCAGCCACTACCAGGGCAGCACGTGTTCCTGTGCTTGGTGCAGCTCACATAGGTGAACTAGGAAAGCTAGGAACTCAAAATGTGTGATGCAGCAATTCCACTCTAATTTTCAGAACTGCCTTTTGAAATAAGAGATAAATCTGTTCACTTCACCTAGAACATATTAATTGTGCCAGTACCCATTAAAGAGCTGTCTGTCACCAGAACAGCGAGCATGATGGCATGATTATTGATCCATAGCAGGGGAGCAACGATATGCTGTCTTTGTCATTCATCTGCAATGACGCTCTTACCAATTCTGCCAGACATTGTAGAATACATGTAGACTTCGGGTGTGGTAGGCACACCAGCTCTACATTTCATTTACAGCATTTAGCAGACACCCTTATCCAGAGCAAAGCAGCGGTGGGTTAAGGGCCCTGGACTAAACCATGGCATTGGGCACTGGTTAGCAGAGGTTGGATTTGAACCCTAGACCATCAGGCCCACAGATCCACAGTCCAGTACCTTAACCGCTAGGCTACAATAGCCCTATTCTATATAGTGATGTTGTCAAGCAGTTTATCTTGCTGGTGAGTTATCTTCCTGTCAGTTTGCAGTACTGTCCACTGTCTCATGCTGGATTTTTTTGGGAGGGGGGGGGGGTGTTGACTGTGAATTCCACACCTGAAAGATTGCAATGTAAACCTGTTAACCAACTCCTGTTGAGTGCTCCTGCACTGTTGCTGCAGTACTGCTTTTCTTCCATCAGCGTTCGGTCGCCCAAGAGCTAATTCTTATTAATTAACATATCTCAAAGTCTGCTTTCATAATTTATGATGTTGAAACGCAAACTTGAACCAAATTCAATTCTGCTATTAATATAATATTAATATAATAAATAATTGTCTACTGCAGTGTCTGATAAATCGCTAAATGTAAAATGTACTCTAATGCTTCCCACTCAACTTTGGATTCTGCCAGCAAATGAGAACAAGGCATAATTTTAATACTTAAAATGACTAGATTGGTAATTACTAGTACATTTAAAGCCTTAGTAAATTGCTCTTAATCCCAGTTCGCTGCACTGCATTTCACAAATCCCAGTGACTATTTGTTTTGCCCTTTAAACTACTTTAGGTCTCTTGAAAATACATTATTGTAGTTCTCTTAAAATACAGTAAATGTTTTATTTAGGCACGTATCATAGGAAGCACTTTATATTAAGGCAGTATAACAAATTGAACTCCTGAAGATACTGTATAATTTTGGTCACTGCATGATAAATGGTGACTTTGTTAAACACTTGTTCCCCTTTTCCAGTCTCCTCTGTGCTACTTTCTGGTTGCTGTTCATGAACTGCTGTTAAACTTTGTACTTGTTGTGGCTGCTCCACTTTTTAGCAAACTAAAGGACACTCTGAGATTAGTTTAAAGTTTCTACAGTACAGACATAGGCAAATGTCTGCACTTCAAAAGGCTGCCCAAATGTCCATGAGCCTGAAGCCTTGAATCTGTACAATGAGAGCATTGGCCAGTTTTACCTACCAAAGCAGTGTCCCAACAACTAGCAGTGTTTTTTCATCTGTATCGACCCCTGATGGGACATGCCATCTGCAAGGTGAGCCTGCTGTCTACCATGGCCTATTTATCAGTGCCTCTCTCTGGCTCTGTGCAAGGTCACCTCCCCCTGCTAAGCACATCCACACGCCCCTGATTATGGGAAATGGACTGCCCCAGGTGTGTTAAAGGACAGAGTTTGTCCCAGGGGAACTGTATGTCCTTAAAATTCACAAATATTTACAAATACATTTGCTGTTGTACACTTTGCATCGTTTGTTTCTTTTAATGCATGTATCTGTTTGTCTGTGGAAGTACTGTACTCTTCAAAAGTCTAAGCCATTCTTACTATATATTCTGCCTATTTTTTCTTATTCTGCTTATGTTTTAGTGGCCACTGCACTTTGTAGTTGTACAATTACAGATTCCAGTCCAACTGTTTCCCTTCATTTCTCGTTTGTCCCCTTTACTCTGTTCACTAATGGCCAGAAAAGACCAGCAAAGATCAAGTGCTATTTGGGTGCAGACCATTCTAAGCACTAAAGCGACCTAAAGCGACAATGAGAATGATCCACCACCCAAATACAGTAGTATCTGTGCTCTACAGTTATCCGTGCTGGTTCTGTGGGGCTCCTGACCATTATAGAACAGAGTAACAAGTGACAAGTGTGTAGAGGAACAGATGTAATTGTAGACCTACAAAGTGCATTGACCACTAAAACTTAAAGACTACGGTAAATAAATTGTAAGCAAACTGTAAACTGAGAAACTGAAAAATACTTTATTGCACAGTACTGTACATTAGCATTCAAAAGTTTTACATTTTTACAGTTACTGAAACAATATATTTTTAATCAGTGTACCATTCCTTTAAATTAAATATTATTTCTGATACTGATACGTTTGATCTCAAAACTTTGGTTGCTTTTCAGTTGACACCTGTTATTCCATAATGTTATAACAATCCAAAAAAATGAGTTTTTATTGGCAGAACAGAAAGGGTGTACATGTAATATTTATAAATGCTCCTGTTACAGACAAACTTCTGTTTTTGGAAGTTAACTGGGCAAACTTGAAATCTACCACAGTTTCACTATGCTGCAAGGCATAAGAAAAACAAATCCCATGCAGGAACTTTTCCCTATACAGTTACTGTATCTGCTTTGTAAGAAAAATATTCATCTAAACTTATTTATTAGTATGTTGTAGTTAATTTAGTGTTAATTTAGTGTTAGGAGCTATAGCATTTAGCTAAATTCTAATGTATGTATATATGATTACATTTATTATTAATAATAAAAAGTGTTAATTAAAGTATTACTTTTTGTAATAAAATCTTTTTGGAATACTTTCATTCTTATTTTTTACTCTTATGATTTTTCTTATATTTTCATTTTTATTACTGATATCGGGTAGAAATTCAGTACTGGCTGTTGCTCAAAATTCAACTACACTACTCACAAAAATTAGAGGACATTTTATTATGGGTTATTTCCCCTAATATCCCCTAATTTTCGTCAGTATATTTGAATTGGTATCGTGTTTATCAGTGCAACTCTAGTTCAGACATTGCTTCTTGAATTGACTAATTGTAATTTACATTTCATAAATTTAAGAGACACATCTGTCTAAATTAACTCGGGGAAATGATTTGTATTGGTAGACATATTGTCAAATTAGTGTAATTAGCCTTCAGCTTACAATCACCATTTAGCTAAACTGTGTTAGGATTCAGAGTGCAGTTAGCTAATAACACAAATTGCAGATAGGTAATTTGGTACAGAGTACATATTGGAGGTTTATTATTATTTATGTTACATAAGTGAGTGGAATGTTAGTGCTCAGTTTAGTTCTGAGCTTATGTTCTGAATTGAACGATAAATCCTCAGTTGCTGTTTGAACATGGTATGACACACGGCCATTCAGAAAGTCAGGACAAATCTACCATCCTGGGCACCAGTACAGAGAGGAGCCTTGATGTCTGTCAAATTTGTGTCTTAAGGGTTCAGTTCAGCAGAGGTATCCTTGAGTCAAAGGGTACTGAATACAGGATAGGGTTTTGTGCCTTTAGGTAGGTCTTCCTTCAGGTTCTGGTCCATTTTTAGCATTGGGTATAAAGCACTAGGGTGACTTGGGATAACTTGAGTAGACTGAAAACCAGGCATGCTACTGCATCTGGAATCAGTTGCAAGGATATGATATACGCGTTAGACAATCTGGCAGTAGTCCAGTCAAAATAGAACAACAAACTATTGACTGGTTTATTACAGGTATTTGTTTTACTTTTGGAAGGCTTACTATACTGCTCACTGATTAAAAATATCCCTTAATTTTTGTGAGCAGCATTTAAGGATGCAATCTGTTGAGGGCCTGTAATGGATTTGCTTACTTGTGCACTTGTTTAGCTAGGCCTCTTATTTTTCTGTCCTGCTTTGATCCAATTTCACCCCTTCTTTCAAGATAGTGGTGTTCAGTTTTATATGTGATTTCCAGTTTCATAATAATCTTATTAAGGGAATAGAATTTATTTTACAAAAAGCATGCCTGATGTGTTTTTGCTAACTCTGTGGCTAATATTTAACTCAGAAATTGAGCTTTAGAAATGCCAGTGCAAAATGTACCAGCAGAAGGAAAGGTTATTAAATGTCTTTAACAGAATAAATGCGTTTTAACAGTTATTAAAGCTTTACCAATAACTAATTAGCATTTAAACATGGTTAAAAGATGAGTTAAAGAGTTTGACACTGGATTAATGGCTGCTAAAAATAGTTTTTTTGCAGCCCATGTGGGTGTAATGAAATTATGAATCTGACATTTTAAGCTGCACTTTTTATTTGCAGAATTTGTAATGCCATCACCACAGTATATTTAAATATATTATGCCAGTAAAAAGGAAAGTGAGTGTCATATTTCTGTCTAAATAGAATGCATGGACTGATGAGTTTAGGAAATCTGGTGCACATTTGTCTGTCTGAAAGAGCAGGGTTTTTTTTAACATGCTAGAAAAGGAGGGCAGCCAAATGTGCTGATTCTTCTTTACTTTATACATGTTAATCTTTCAACCCTTCCCTGTGGCTGATGTCAACAGAAATCTAGCATTCACTGATTGCGCTCTACCTCCATGTGCTACTTCTTTCTTAGTCCTCCTGTTTTGTCAGCAATTATTTAGTCATTTAGCTCAGCTGAGCATAACTAAAAATATAAATGCACAACCCAATTCAGAAAGAGTAGGGACAGTTTGAAATATGCAAATGAAAATAACACACACACTATAGATTAATATATTTACTTTGGCCTTTATTTTACTGCGGCAGTATTAGCCCAAGATATTTCGTTCTTTGTGTGGTCAAATTAATTTCGTTTGTTAATATACAGTACTGTTTAAAAGTCTTAGGCCACAATTAGTTACCATACAATTTACCTCTGCTAAACGGTATAAATAATTTAATGGTAGCCTTAATACTTAATTCTACTTAATATTACTGCACAGTATTGTACAGATACATTCCATAGAAAGTTGGAATGGTAAAGAATTTATCACTTTTAAGAGTGAGAAAGAAAGTATGACAACATTACAAAGACATTCTGCTACCAAGGATACCAAGTGATTATAGTTTCAGGTATTATTGTGTCCTATTCTTCCTGCAAACACGTCTTAAGATGTGCTACAGTACCGGGTTGCATTTTTTCCATTAAGAAATTCTCCACATATTCTCTACTGGGGACTGCAGGAAGACCAGTTCATAAGCCATATACTCTTCTTCTATGGCATACCTTTATAATGTGTGCAGCATGTGGTTTTGCATTGTCTTTTGAAAAAATGCATGGACGTCCCTGAAACAGATGACTGGCTTTTGGACTTGCTGATAACAGTCTGCATGGTTCTTTTCATAGTTTTATTTTCATGCGTCCGGAGCACACAGTGTCCACTTTTTCCCAAAAGATCTGGAACACTAATTCATTTGATGACAATACATACTTCCACTGAGTGATGTACCATTCTAGATGTACCATTCTAGATGGCATCACTACCACTACCACTACTGTCCACAAAGAACAGGGATCTGAGGCTAAAATTTTCACACCAAAATTGGACGAGAGAAGATTGGAATAATGTTGCCTAATCTGACAAGCCTTAATTTCTTCTGTGACATTCATGGTAGGGTCAGAATTTTGGATAAACAACATGAAAGTATGGATCCATCCTGCTTTCAATGCTTCAATGGTTCAGGCTTCTGGTGGTGTAAGAGTGGGTAAGATATTTCTGTGTTACAATATGGTCCCCGTAATACCACTAGAGCATAATTTAAATGCCACAGCCTACCTGAGTATTGCTGTTACCGTGTCCATCCCATTATGAGCACAGTGTATCTTCTGATTACTGCTTTCAGCAGGATAACACAGTTTCCTAAGCATGACAATGAGCTCAATGTACTCATATGCCCCCCACAGTCATCCAGATCTCAGTCTAATAGAGCACCTCTGCTATGTGCTGAAAAGGGAGCTTTGCATCGTGGATGTGTTGCCGACAAATCTGCAGCAACTGCATGATGATCATGTGAACATGCACCAAAGGTTGTAAGCAATGTATCTAGCACCTTCTTGAGCATACGCCACAAACAAGGAAGTTTTAAAGGCAAAAATGGGTCCATCCTGGTACTAACAAGCTGTACCTAATACATAGGCCAGTATGTTTAGTGTTTAGTACAGAGCAAAAAGTTGTACACTGTAGTGGGTCTTAAATAAACATAGTAGTGTTGGGGTTTTAAAGATACATGCAAAGCAGCACAAATGTATTTAAAATATGTAAACCCATCCTCATGTTTTAGTATTTACTTACCATTTTGGTACGACAAATTAACAGCTGTATGTTTTCTGATGAGTATTTCTGTGCGTGCAAAAACTTTTCCTCTTGTTGGTGGAGGGTTTCTGTACATCATATCCTTATGTCAAGGATTAAGCAGATAAGATGGTAAGTTAATGAGTGACATCCCTATGTTTTGTGGTCTTTTTGCCACCAGTATTGTACCCTGATGTCATAAAAGCAGCTTCCATTTTCAGATTGTGCTTTTTGTCTCATAATTTATGTACAGAAAGAGTCACATTAGAATTGTCCTTTTCCAAGTACAAGTGATAGAGACTTCATCAGTCAAAGATGTGCAGGAAGACTGTTTTTTGTGGTTAGCTCACCTTGAGAGGGCCAGCTATGCTGTTGCTGGAAGCATTGCTAGATATCTAGATAGGCACTGTAGGTGTTACCTTTGCTGCTCCCCGTTTTTACGCTTTTCCTGCCCAAAGAGACTTTTCTTTCTTAATCTTTTTTGCCCCATTTCACGTTGGCTTTTGGGTTTTTTTTGTATCAGTAGAGAGCTTTGTATAGGCAGGAAATGAGAAATGAGTACTGACAAGATGCATTAGGGTATGGTTTTAAGGACAGAACTGAATTTTTTGTTGAGCTTAGCTGCTGGTCAGAGTTCTATGCTGACTTTAGACCTGAGCTTGGATACATCATTGAAGCATGAACACCTGTGTTACACTGCTGGCTAGTGGTGACCAGCAGTAGTGTTTAGCTAGTAATTGAGTCCGAGTTGATATCAATATCAAATATCAGATATATGAGAAGGTGCTCACCAGTGTTTGCTGTTTACTGTAGGTACAGGATTTGACAACATTTACAGTAAAAGAGGTATTTTAAACTGGCTTGGCTTGGACTGTAAATAGGGTCTGATTGCTTGTTTGTTTATTTGTTTATTTACCATATTTTACATCAAAGGCCATTTAACAACAGACAGAAGGTTGCATCAACATTCAAGGTTGTATACAAACTAGTCATATGTACTCAGGTTGGGGTCAATTTAGCGTAATCAGTTAAGCTAAATCATGTTTTTGGACTGTGAGAGGAAACGGGAGCACCTGAAAAGAACCCACACAGACACAGCCAGGACATGCAGACTCAACACAGAAAGGACCCTGCCCACTCAACCCTGTGGCTAAACCCAGGACCTTCTACCTGTGAGCCGACAGTGCTACCCACTGAACCATGCGCCGCCCGACTGTGAATTTGTGACAAACAGTAATTCTACATACTGTTTAGGCAGTACTTTCGAATTTTTCATGCATTGTTTTGCCCCTAATTGGACCTGTGTTAAAGAATTTCATCATAGAGCGTTGGAAGATTCAAAGACCTGTGTGAAGTGTGTGTGGGAGGGTAGTGATGGTATTGCAGCATTGAATGGTGAATGAGGGCTCTTTGGATGGGTGGAGATTATGTGCTGGTGATTAATAAGTGCAGTAATAAACAAAAGGCCCAGGAGATTTTTGAGGTGCTTAATAATGCATTATGTTCATAAAAGAGCCAGCCTAGCCAATGGATCCCTCAGGAGGCAAAACCCCCACAGGGATCGTATTGCTGAGTGCGTGTGTGTGTGCAGCCAGTAAGTTGTTCATACACAAAAGGTGTTTGCAAGCGCATATAGATATGTTTTACTGTTAAGATGTTTTCTCTGAGTGTTATTTTAGTTCATGCAGGACCTAAGGTCTATGCATTGAAATGGAGTGTTTAAAAATGCAGTAGTATACGTATACGCATACATTTAAAAGGTAGCCTGTTACAATTACGCTACTGTCAAGATGTCATGGTGATAGAGTTAACACAGGCGTATGACAAAAGGAAACTCTTAGAGAAGCCATAATTTTATTTCTACGTCTTAAGATGTATGGAGTTTCATCTTAGTGGTGGCCTTCATGTAATATTCTGATTTGCACTCAAAGGAACCACTTGCTCTTACTCACCCTTGCTGTCTGCTCACTTCTCTTTTATCCTGTAGATTTTTTTTTTATTGAGATAGCAGATCTCAGTCATACCCCACGCAGCTGAGACAGAGTGTCTCTTTCAAGACTCTTTCACAGGTGATACATATTGATGTAAGCCAGACTCTTGTCCTTCAGTCTGTCGGTGTAACAAAAAAAAGGCTTTGTGAGAAAGTTTGTCTTTTCGTACACGCTTTCAAAAGAACAGATGCGTCTCTCTCCTGCACTCACCCTCTCGTGTACATCAAGGTGATGGCAAAGCGATTTAATATAGTCGCTGAATTTCCACAGCGCTCAGCGAAGGCACTACACATAAATGGAACAAAAGAATTACCTCCTCTGTGTATTTCAGGCGAACATTTAAGATGTCACATTTTCTTCAGGATAGCTTTGTGAATAAAGAATTATGATGATAAATGTCGATCGAGTGAATTGAAGTGTTTTGTCAAAAGTTGAATTTGGCTCCTTAGTGGCATTCAAAAAACACTCCTTAGTAAAAGCAGTTACGTCCTAATATGAAGAGTAAAGTCTAAATCTTGTATTGGACAGTGTTAAGAAACAATTTTTTTAAAACATTTAAATTAAAAAAGACATGGACAGTTGGTGCATATTGTGGTACACACGTGGTTTAATGTGCATAGGTTCTGCTGGGCATAATGCACAGATGTTAGCAGTTAGCGCACCAAGGAGAGTTTACATTTATTTGTAGCATTGCTGTCGCCTTTCGTGGCCGTTTCAGTGACACACACAAGGTTATCTCAAGACTAGGTATGTATATACACTCAAGGTAATGCCAATTTAATGTAACCAATTAACCTAATGTGCATGTCTTTGGCTTGCGGGGGGAAACTAGAGTACCCAGATTAAACCTACGCTGACACAGTGAGGACATGCAGACTCCTCACTGACATAGAAATGACCTAGGCCGCTCCTCCCTAGGATAGAAGCAAGGCCCTTCTTACTGTGAAGCAGAGGTGCTACCCACAGAGCCACCCACCCTGCCACTCAATACCAAGGAGAGCAATAAAAAAATATATAAAAAAACATATAAAACATTCTAAAACATTTTTATTCATGGCTCTGTAGATCAGTGCTTGTGAACAGCATTGTTTTCAGCTAACAATGTTTGGTCAATGTTTGGGGTGATTCATCTGGTATGTTGATGAATGGTAGAGGCAGTATAGAGTTTGGCATACACTCTGATAGTTTTATCAGGTACTCTACCCTGTTTCTACGCTCATTGTTCTTTTGTCAGTTCCACTTACCGTATAGATGCACTTTGAATTTCTAGAATTACAAACTGTAGTCTGTCTTGTCCTGTATCCACTTTGTCAGTCCATTTTACTCCATTCCACTCCACTCCAATGGTCAGTACCCCACAGGACCAGCACAGGTTCAGGTTCTATTTGGGTGGTGGATCATTTTCAGCACTGTTAGAATGTGTTGTGTCATTTCTGAACTGAAAATAGTTCACCAGCCACCTACCAGCATCATGTAGGAATCATCCTGTGAGCACTGATGAAGGATTAGAGGTTGACTAACAAACTGTGCAGCACCAGATGAGCTTCTGCCTTTCGGTCTACAAGGTGGAGCAAAATGATTGATGTGAATAAACACAGTGTTTAAAAACTCCAGCAACACTACTGTCTGAATAATAGTAATACCAGTTCAACGCACACTAACACATCACCTCCATGTCAGTTTTACTGCGGTGCTGGTAATGATTCACCATACAAATAGTACCTGATCTGTGCTAGTCCTATGGGGGTCCTGACCATTAGAGAACAGAGTGAAGGGGATGAACAAAGCATGTAGTGAACAGGACAACAATTTGTATTTGTAGAACTACAAACTACAGTCCATCTGTCTGGTAAGTGGAACTAAAGGAAAATCACGTTAGAAACTTATAAAATGATCGGTGAGTGTACATCTGGTCAATGTCTCTTTAACATAATAGCCTTACATTAAGTTATCACCTTTTACAGATAGCCATCAATCTGTTTTTATTTCAGTGCCATTTATAGCGGAATAACCACACAAAGAACCCGTTGGAATGATTATACTTAGAATAAATTTAAGAGCATACATCAAACGTATTCACTTCACAACAGAAATAAACCACACATTTTCAGCTGTACTTCAAAATCTGCTTACATTTAGTTCATAACCAAATGATCCACACCTATATAACTATAGAAAATTCAATGAATCAGGTTTCTGTACTAGGTTAGGTACAACTACAGCTTCCAACAAGATTACTGAGAAAAGCCCAAAGCAATCTTAAGCAAACTGAGTCATCATATACTTTTGTTGTAGAGAACGCCTTTCCCTTGCCACTCAACTATTTATCAGTGTCACAGTTCTAATTCAAGCAGATGTTTTCGTACCATGAAAATACCTTTCATTAAATAATAATAAAAACAAACTCAGACAGAAATATACAAAGGGAGTCAGTGGATTCGGAGCTTGTTTAAGAAAAAAAGACCCTTAAAGCACAGCCTTGTAAATTAATTTGTTCATGTTGTACGATGTGTGCACAGCTGGCCTCATTAGCATGCACACAACAAATAATTATAGTGAGGACTTTTTTTCCAGCCATCACTGGGCTAATGGGCTTGCTGGGTTAATTATGTCAGAGCGTAATTACAAAGGGGCCTGAGAGACACCGTGCTGCCCCCCACTGTGTCCGTGCTAGCTAATGACTATGTAGTGCTGACAAGGCCAAGACGGACCACCCTGGCACACCTGCTCCTGTTGGTATGCTGTGTGACATCGTGCTCAGCCACTAAGGCCGACTTCTCTCACCTCTGTAACTCAGAGGACATCTATGTTCATCTTCCCTGCAGTATGAAACAGAAGTTGGAGGATGTTGCATCATGCTTACAGTATATCGCACTGCAATGATAAAGCATGGTGTACCAACCAGCCTTTTATGACAAAAAGCTCTTAATCTGAGGAAGATTAGAAAGAAAGCTATAAAATGTAGAAAAGCTATAAAAAAAATACATTACTGTGTCGGGGTGGAGGAACCTATGATATAGAGAGGAGCAGTTTATAATTGAGAAGTGATAAGTACATCTCTACCCAAAAGTGCTTTGATAATAATATCTAGTGCCAGTCTACACTTAGTTTATAGTTTCTTTTGTTCCTTGGCTTCTGGTAACCATTTACTTGTTTCTTAAGTGCAGGCTTTATTTTTAACTGTTTGATTTCTTACTAACTACTTACTGAGTGATAATTTTACTTAATTTTATTCTCAAAGGTCACACTGATAAAGCCAAAGAAGGCTGACTACCCAAAGAAAAAATGACAATCATACAGGAAAGTTTAATTAATCAAGAACATTACTAGAGAATTACCCTGATTTATCATAACACCCTGTGGTCTTTTGTCTCATGGGTAGATGGGCTTCTAGGGATATGATCCATTGTTTCATAAAGGTTCAGAATTGATATTGGTTATCATGACCTCAGGGCTTGCATGTAATGGAGCGTAACAAAGTTAAGGTTGATTTAAAAATGGACAACAAACTTACATGGACAATAAAAGGACAAACTCATTAAGGGTAATCACTGGTCTGGTGTGTCCTACTTCACAGTAGAGGGCTGGTGGAGAGACTAGCTGTAAAGTCATTAGTGTTCTTAATTAAGCCAAGGAATGATTAGAGGTGATAGAATAGCTTTGACACTCTCTAATAGTTTGCATAATCAGCGTAAATAAACTTTAAGCGTGATATTGGCATTTTAGAACATTTTCAGTATCGTATGAAAGGGATAAAACTTTATACCTACTGTATTGTTGTATGTCATGAATGTGAAATGACATACAGTGGTGATTTTGTACTTTTAGATAAACTCAGAATTGTGAGGTATCTTTGGGGATGTATAACAGGTCATCTTATAAGCACTATCAGCAACATCTTAAAAAATATCAACGCAACAAGCAACAAATTGGAACAAACATCGCAAAGCGTGCCTTAAATATTTCAGTTTTAAGACATTATAAAATGTTCATTCCTTTAAGACTTTAAGACTTTAAGACTTTAAGACAGGAATCCTCATGAATGTCACAGTATTATGAGGTGAACACTGTACATCACAGTTCTCACATCTATTTGTGTGTGTGTGTGTGTGTGTGTGTGTGTGTGTGTGTGTGTGTGTGTGTGTGTGTGTGAGAGAGAGACAGAGAGAGAGA
>JAUZST010000845.1:0-23056 GCA_034779995.1 Parotocinclus haroldoi
TATATATATAGAGAGAGAGAGAGAGAGAGAGAGAGAGAGAGAGAGAGAGAGAGAGAGAGAGAGAGAGAGAGAGAGAGCGATATTATACAAATGAATAAATTAATCTTAATGGGTGCTAGATAAAATATTTTTGGTAAGCTTTAAGGTTAAAGAAATGAATAACACCCTGGGTATTGATAAGTAATATTTGATGCTAGTACCTGTTAATCATTGTACAGAGATTTGACTTCCAAATAAATCATTAGCATATTGTACAAATTAAGGTGGATTTGTTTAATATACTAGGTCATTGGCATGATTTCTGCAGATTGTAGGAAGAGGGAACTTAGATTGCAGTTAAGCCAGTTTGTTTTAAGAAGCATAGCATCATCAAAATAAGACTGATCTTAAGCTTCATGAGACACCTGCGTTATATAAATCTTTACTTTGCCTAATCATAAGCAGAAACACTTAGATCAGGTCCATGCATGTCCATGTGGGCTTACTCCATGTGCTCCAGTTTCCTCCCACAATCCAGTGACATGATCTTTTAATTCATTAATTATGCTAAAGTAGACCTGTCTTCTGCCTTGTTTCCCAAGCTGCAGCTTAGGTACTAGGTCTCCAGCAATTTTGTTCAATATAAAGCTGAAAAGAAAATAAAGGAATGAACAGTGAGATTTAATGGACAAACTAAAAAGTGTCATTTTAACGCTGTAATTCCATGAACCTTCGAAGAACCTTTAAAAAGAACATTTGTATTGTCATATTTGAATTATGCTACTTACATTCACAGTTAGGTAGCTGCTCTTGGCAGTTTTAGGAAGAGGATGTTCTCATAATCAGCTGATTTTTCACCTTGGTGAAGAAACTATGGAAGTACTTCACTTTAGGTAAGGATTATAATTGCGTCATAAATCACACAGTCTGGCAATTGATTCAGGATATAAAACTGGAGAAGGCAATTAAGAGTTTTATACCTCTGTACTTTCTCACTGAATAACCAATTAATATAAAATAATGCAGTGCAATGAGAAATCCTAAGTCCTATTTAGATCGCCATATTTATTGTCATCAGAAAAAGCATTCACTTATACAACAGCTATGTAGAATGGTATTAAGCTAAATTCTAATAATTTTCCTCAATGCATGTTTTCCTTCAGTTGCATGTTTTTATCATGTGTTCTGAATGCAGCCTTGTCAGCATCATGTTATTTTAAATATTTTGTTGCTAACATCCTAACTGCACAAAATTCATAAATGAACTAAATTCATTAAAGCACACTGCTGAAGACCCTGGGAAAAACATATCCGCTCACGCATATTTGTTGATCTACTGTTCCAGTCAGGATGCCATCTACAAAGTACAAATCTATCATACATTCTTGAAAACAAAGTGATGTGGATAAGCACTTTAGCTTTAACCACAGCTTGTGTGTACTTTGAGCATGAAAAGACAATTACCCATAATAACAGCAAAGAGATGCCTCTGTTTTTATTTCTCTTGTCACTGCAGCAAGCAAATCACATTTTGTACAGTCAGAACAGCAGACAAAATTCTTCACTTTTGTTTTTTTTTCTTTATCACACTCATTTAATTGGATTTTTCTGAAAGTTCAGACAAATCTCTTGGGGCTCTCATCTCATTTGCACCTTCATGTTTGCCACCTGCCTCTAGTAAAGTTGATTGAATTATATAGTGTTGTATAAAGCTAAACCAATTTTGAAATTAAAGCTCTGCTTATTCACCTAAATTGCTAATAAAATATAACTATTTTTTATCTTGAATTCAAATAATGTAAAATGTAAATTATTTTAATTTTACATGATAAAACATACATTTTTTGTAGCTTAGAAATTGCACTTACAGCTTTACTGAAGTACTTAAACATTAAATAAAACAATAAACAACTGTTACATCTCTTATATTTAAGGGGGTATAGAATTACAAAAAATTCACAATCAAGCAATATTAATAAAACCACAGAATTCCTGGCATTAAGGATGCTTTTCTGTATACTACACCACCTTAGCCAGTTATGTCCACAATATATTGCAACAATGGCAACAATATATTTTCAACAAACTGCACATTACAAAACCAGTTTGTAGATGTAGATGTCAGTGTAGCAGTCCAAGTAGAATAGCTATTAAAAAAGGTTAAAATGTAAAAATCTCAATGGCTTCAAAGCATTCATAATACCAAGTCATTTATAAAACCTAATAATATATTATGTATAATAGCATATCATTGCATTATATCTACAACCTTGTGATATGACTAAAAATAGTGGTTTGTGGCACCTAGCTAGCCAGTGCTAATGGGAGCTAACAATTTGTGTAACTAATTCAAATTATTTAATATTTTGAAGTAACAGTTCAGAGACCTGTTACAATACACAATACAATACACCAAATACAAAACAATACCAAATCAGAAAACATTGGGACGGTGTGGAAAATGAATATTTAAAGACAAACAATCCAGCAACAATACAGGCGATGTGATTTAATACATCACCTGTATTAAATCATGTCAAAATTTAGTTGTGTGTGTCTTTTTTTATTCGTTACTAACTAAATTATTCCCGTCCCAACTTTTTCTGGTATGTGTAGCAGGCCTGAAATGCAGAAATGGGTATTTATTAACAAATAAAATGACACTGACAAGGCAAAACATGAAATATCTTAGGTTTATACTCTCTGAAATGAAATAAAAGTCAAAGTAAATGTAAGAAACTCTGTATTTTTATATATGCATATATATCTTGCCCCAACTTTTTCAGATTTTGTTTAAAATTCTAACTGCAAAACAGCTTTAGCAAATTAATAACGAAGTATTATGAAACATTTTGCTTCATTGTGATTCATTATATACTGTATCTTTGGGCTATCAGACTTCGATAGTAAAGTAACTAGCCAAAACCAATATAAATAATCACAAATGCCCTGAAAGAGGGCAAGATGACACAGATTACAGCAAGATGACACAGAGAGACATGAACTCTGTTTAGACACTTCTTTTGACATGTAGTGAGTCACATTAAGCTACTTTATAACCAGCATTTTAAAACAAATCATTTGGGCACGTACAAAGAGCTATGCTATACAAAACCCTAGACTGTTTTTCCTTATACTGTAAATGTGTGGTTTAAGTAAGACTTGGTTCATTTATTAGACAGCTTTGTTAATGGTTCTAACATATTTAACATCTGAAATGACATTATAATTCAGTGCCATATTTGTATTATTTGATAGTCATAATCTTATTTGCTCCTGTTAATGACTTGTGCTCCAGAGTGAAAGCTATTAATGTTTTGATTAGAAAAGAATATCTGTAACTTTCCTGAACTCATTCAAAATCAACTCACTATGTCATTGCTTATTTAATTGCTTGTTATGATACCATTCTACACCAATGATTCAAAATACAGCCTGAGTCAAAATAATCTGGCATGCTTTTATTTCAGAAACAAAAGGGGAAATTACATATCTGAATACCTCAGCATGGTTCATGGCTGAGGGGGCCTATATTTTAGCCTATGTCCAGAACATGGGTGCCCTCTTGATCAAGCCATATTGGAACAAGGGTAAGTTAGTCCATGTAGCATATGAAAGAAGAATTGTCTCAGTAATTGAAAATGAAATTGCTGCGATCAGATATTCTATTGTGGTTCAAAAGTTATCAACATTGAAACTTCAAAAAAAAAGTTATAAGTGAAACAATATGTAAATGGCTGGTTCTTATAGTCAGCATGCTGGGTGTGGAAGAAATGAACAGCTGTAAAGAACCGAGTAACTTTGACAATGAACAAATTGGTCTGGACAGACAAGTGAGTCAGAGCATTTCAGAATCAACAAGGTTTGTGGGGTTCTCAGCAGTGATGAGAAGTTTAAGGAGGGACAAACTATAAACCATGGTGGTTCTGATCCGATCAGGATTGATGAAGAGTTAGCAAGGCACAATTAAGAGATATGGTTTATGCTGGTTATGAGAGGAATGTATGGCAACGCAGTGTACTCAGGCATAATATGTCCTTTGTTTTTTGTTAATTGTGTGGATAGTCATGTCCATGTGCACTATCTACCTAAGGAAACAATAGTACCAGAATGTACTGTGGCATGTATGCGTGTGTACTGATGCAATATTCTGGTGGAAACCCTGGGTTCTAAGCATTCTATGCTATTTGGGTGGTAAATCGTTCTTAGCACTGCTGTGATACTGAGGTGTTGTGGTGGCCTGAGCATCTTATAAACACCAAAATGAGGTCTTAGCACTTACTATTACTATTACTAACTATTTGCAAATGATCTGCAAAGCTTAAGAGAACCTAAATTATATTTGGTTGTATTTGTTTTGTTGTCATTTTAGTTTTGGATTTAATATATACAGACATCATAATCATAAGGAAGGAATATGTGCATGCCATGACATATGAAATATTCAGGAAAGGCAAGCATAGATGTACATTATAGCATCTAATATAGTGCATATCTTGTAGCCCACCAGTGCTACAAAATAGGCTAGATACAGAAGATGTGTTTAAACATTTATGCCCCATTCTAACTCTTTCCCTGGGACAATTTAGAGTAGTCTGGTAACTGCAGACACAGATAACATTTATTTAAAAATACAACCCATTCACCCAGAAAGGCAGCAACAAGCCTACTGAATTATTGCAATGAAAGGTACACTGCATTATGTGGTATATGTAACATTGGCGTATAATATAAGTACAACTATCAAAAATAAAACACTTCTCCTTCTCTGTATCTTATTAATTTCAGAGCATCATGCTTCAGTGAACTTACACATTTCATTTGTTCTCTTTGTGAGCACCTGACAGCTGCCATCCTGCCTTACATCACAGAGGAAAGGAAATCCCCATGCAGCCACTTCACTTGCACTCATTCCTAGAATGAAGAAGCAGCGAGAGAATGTGATGTGATTTGCCATCCACTATTGACTACGGCAGAATAAACGAGATCCAGACCGATGGTATGTATGAAGGTCTCAAAGAATTATAAGGGGACAAAACAACTAATTTATGAAACCATAATGGTGTGTTGGGACGATATGTTGACACAAGGGACACATTCATTAACCCTTTGAGGACCAAGGGACATATTTGTCCCATAATTTGAAACGGACACCATATGCAATTGAAACAACCTACATGCCTGAATGGGTTAAAGTGAAGAGTTGCAGGGAAAATATGTTTAAGTTATTTTCTTTGTGAACCCTTTCAGGGCTGTAAGGTTGTTTCATTTGGCATCCATTTAAAAGTATGGGACAAATTTGTCCCTTGGTCTCAAAGGGTTAAATATAGACTAAACATAGACACAAACTAATAAATATTGTCTTGTTTTCTTTGCATCAAGAGTGGTAATGCCAGACATAATGGTAGTATGTGCCATATTTTACATTTTATATACATCAAGCAATTTGTGAGGATCACTTGTAAACCGGCATGATCATGCAATATTCGAATCATGTGGCAGCAGTGCACAGCATAGCAACATGCAGATCTGTTCCAGCAGCATCACCTTGTGATGTCAGTGACTCTGAACATGGTATGATTGATTGTGGCAGAAGGGCTGATTTGAGTATTCTAAAGACTGCTGAACTCCTGGGATTTTCATGCATAACAGTTTCTAGAGTTTCCTCAATTGGTGCAATAAAGAAATAGTGGTGAGGTGCCGTTCTGAGAATGGAAGGGTGAGAGACATCAATAGAGAATGTCCAAACGCTTTCAAGCTGACAAATCTACATGTTTATATATTGTTATACATTATATACAGTATATAATTTAATATATACATGTATATATTTTACTTTGAATACACACTGCAGTATAACTAACACTTCTATGCTGGCCAAGTAGAAATGCTTATGGCTCATCTGACACATGTGAAGAAGTCAAGCTCTTTCTATTATTGGCAAAAACAGTACCTTCCTAGTGGTACTGACGTTAAGTCATTTATTAAAGTTCACAAAATTGCAGCAGAAGCCAGCTTCCTGTGTAGTCTTTAAGCAGTTTTCTGTGTAAGGTTCTGAGCACAAAGATAATTTTTAATGAAAAATATAAATGTTAATTTTATTACATTTGTAAGCACAAGCTGCTATCGCTCAGTGATGTGAGCATAAGATAATCTCTCTATGTTTAAACCATTAAGTTTTTTTTTCTCTGTGCTCTTATTTGACAAGTGACAACAAATAGAATACACAATTTGGCGTTTTTCATGTTGTATCACTGCTTGTCCTGGTCACAGGGGTCTGGCATCTAACCCTGAGAACATAATACGCATACACAAGTGTGCAGAGGATAGGAAGAAAACATGTTCCCAACCAAATTTTCATTCCTCAGGCACAGCTAAACAAGCTTGCATGTGATGCCATCCAAGGGTACAAATAATTTGAAAACAATTCATAACACATAAAGCAGTAAATAATGTACATTACATACTTGGATATAAATTTGGCAATTACTTCTGTAGAGCTAATGGTACTGGTAATGGTTACTGCTAGCTATTAATAGCTATTAATCAGTATTTCCCAGCTCTTTAGTTCTTAACTGGGCATGATATCATATTTAAATATTTAGGCAAATTATATAATTACTGTGTTTAGATTGCCTTTTCCTATCAATAAGAAGACTAAGAAGCTTTTGGCAGCCTTAAACCGTTCCAGCTCATTACATCACTATTGATTTTAACAAACAGAGTTTAGGCCAGAGAAACGGTGAAAATATTATGAAAATGATGCAACCTTCCATAATTTTCATTTCAAAATCTATGTAGAAGGACATGCAGGTCTGATATGCTAGGAGTCCAGCACAGTGGCTTCTTGCCTCACAGCAAGAAGGTCCTGGGTTCCCATGTGGAGTGGTCTGGGTCCACATGGGGTTACTCCCGGCACTCCGATTTCCTCCCACAGACTAAAGACATTACTGCTAGGTTAATTGGTGTCTCATAAAGTGCCCCAGCTGTGTGAATGTGTGTGCCCTAAGACCCTGGTGCCCTGTCTAGGGTTGCTCCTGTCTTACATTATATGCTAGGCACCCATGACCCTGGATTAAGGATTAAGTGAATGAATAAAGAATAAAATATATTTTAGACCAGTGACACAGTAGTCTAAGATGGTGATGTGGTGACTGTGGTGATGAAGGTTAGAGTTCTGGTGTTTTCTGTTTGGGTTGGGCATCACATACACTGGATTGAAATATGGAAAAATAAAAGCAACTTGGGGCTGTTGTCATAGCGACAACAATTAATACAGTCTTACAATCCAAGCAGTTGTAGTTTAAGGGTCTTGCTCAAGGACCCAACTGTGGCAGCTTGGCAGAGGTGGGATTTGAACCCTGGTCCAGAGTCCAGTACCTTAACTGCTAGGCTACCACAGTCCCAGTACCACATATCTAACTAGCAAAGGTATTATTTCATGTATAGCTATTACTAAAGTTATAAAAACTGTACCTGAAATATGCCATGTTGAACACAGTCACAGCTGCGACCTCTAGCTCATAGATTTTATGGCTTTTGATTTACTTCTCCGTGTTGGATACAAATAATTTCTACAGCTATCTGAATTTCCATTCTCCTTTATCCAGGCTATTGCAAAATATGGGACTGTGGTAGCACTGTGGTTAAGGTACTGGAGTACTGAGCTGAAGTTGCAGGGTTGTGTCTCTAACAGCTATAGCAAAATGCAAATGTATGCCCATGAACAGATTCTAAATATAATTACAGGTATGCATGTGTTTAATCATTTCAATTAAAGTCCAAGGATAGCATAACAGTTTTTTTTCCAAGCTTCATGCTCTGACTTTAGGTGATATATAATGGACAAGTGTGTTAGAATAAGTTGGGACGATATAATAATGGGATATAATAAGTGTGTTTAAAGTCTGATAGTAACCAGATATTGGTAAGCAGAGCTCCCGTCATGGGAATAGTTAGGACAATTCCAAGCACTTCTTACTGTCAGGGTACTAAAATGAATTCAAACATGTTGATTAAATTAATATCTTTTCATTGGGCCAAAATCCCTGGAACCACCACTTGTGATAATATTACAATTCTGTATGTAAATGCACTGATTATACATCTGTCCACCTGCATCAGCTTACCATTCACCTTGCAAATTCCCCTCTATCCAAGTTGAGAGAAAATATAATTGAGCTAGGGACACCAGGGTTAAACATCAGTTTGAACTGTGATGCAGATCTAATACCATGCTCTTTAGCTATCTCATCACATACACGCGGTCTTGCAATTTAGATCTTACAGCAAGACTTCACACAGATAACAACTAACTGAAACAACGGGAGTAAAAGATGCTTTGAAGATGCCTTGTACTGCCACATAGCTCACAGTACCAACAAATATTAATGAGAACGAATGAATAAAAGCAAGCTAGATGTAAAGCAGGCTGGGAAGTCCATCAGCCAAGGTAGATGTGAAATGCTCCTCAAGAAGAGAAATACACTTAAAGAAAGCATAGCACTGCAGCACACAGTCATTCAATATTGTACCATATTACATTACAAAAACTTTTAAAAAGTCAATGTATCTTATATCCATGTAAGCACTATAAAACTGACACTATTTAATATTTGAGCTATTCATCATATTGATAAAACAACAAATTAAAGCAACAAGAACAACTACTTAGCATCACCTAGGTATTTACCAATTAATTTATTTTTCTCAAGCATTCCTATAGAGAACTACTAAGTTTCACTTGTGTTCGGTAGCTGAAGCATAAGGGAATGTAAGTGAAATGTGATTCAGACAAAAGACTGAACCAATAGAGAACATTTCTATTTGAGTACTGCAGAGAAATGAGACTTGCAACTTAGAAGACTTTGTAAATATGCATATTTGAAAATAAGGACTGAAATGCTCTTGATCTGCCAGATGCATTGAGACGAACCCATAAGCAGATGTTGTATGAACCCAAGCTTGTTAAGAGGAAAATCTACTTTCACTCTTGTTCCACTCATATTCCTTGAGTGAGGTAATACCTTTGGTGTCTTGTGTTCACTTTGTGAGTCAGAGTTGGATTGCAGCTGTAAAATAGGTAGGTCTGTGTACTACTTGTGAACCTCATCTGCGTTCTTATATTTTACCGCACAGATCCAGCACCTGTAACCTGCTCATCATCCTTACCATCATGTAGGTGCTTCAAAGGAGCACACAGCAGCCAAACATTGCTAAAAATTCTCTCTGATCATTCTGATGAAGCATGTGATTAATAAACTTTCTGCACCAGAGGCTAAGACATTTGCTTGTCATAATGCTGTATTCAACAGCTAATGTACAGTATCTGGTTAGGCAATATACAGCTTAAGTATGTTAATAACACGAGTAATAGCTTTATTAACCAACGTATATGTGAATTAATTTTGTCTGAATGGATGTGCATGCATATGAGGCTGAGTTGGGGTGAGCTTAATGAATATTAAACAAATACAAGGGTGAACTGGAGTTGGCTTCATCTGAATTACATACATATGAAGATAAATTGATGAGTATTAATAAAAAAGCACATGCATATGAGCGTGAACTGTGGTGGGGTTTGTGTGTTTTTCATGCATATGATAATGAATATTGTCAGGTTTCTTTTTTATTACATGCATATGAATTGAAATTGGGATGGATTTTGTTTAAATTACACGAATAAAGAGTACACTGGTGTGAATTTCATTTAAATTACTGTACATGCATATGAAGGTGAAGTGGAGTGGATATCCTGGATATAATGAGTGAACTGGAGTGAAGTTAATTTAAACTATTAAACTAACTACTGATATTGAGTAGATATTGATTCTGTTTATGTAAATTACATGAATACAAGGGTTTTAGTGGGTTTTATTTACATTACTTACATATGAGGGTGAAGGGAGGAATTTTGCAAATATAAACAGCACAGCTGATTTACGAACTATATTTAATACACCAGTTGATTTGGTGCCGCCAGACATGGAAAAGTTCATATGTCATGATAAGTAAAAACTGCACTTTTTTGGTCTTCATTATCACTTTAAAAACCAGCTGTCATTTTGTTATATAATTACAGATACACATTCATTGTCATTATAAATTTCGGCTCCCACTGGCCCTTGATCTACTCACATTGTGGTCACTGGACTTATTACATGCATCAGTGCTGTACTGAATCATGCTGAAAGCAGAGCTGAGCTTCTAATGCACCAATTTGTGCTACATATCAGTCCAATGTATTATTACTAGTGGGAACCTAAACTTCTCAAGTGGGTGTGAATGCAAATCCACGTGTTACTCTCATTCTCCCCCTTTGCAGTCTATCCCTTAAAAGTGTCCCTGGAGACGTTTAGTCAGGAGCGTGGAGACAGCATTCCGCCAGCACTACTCCAGAGTGGTAGTCATTCAGACACAGATTTTACTAACATAATTACCAGTGAGAAATGAGGGACAGAAGTGCATCAATTTTTATCTATTTTCTCTGTTCTTATAGAAGAACCTCTCTTATGCATTTCTTTTTTCTGTGACCTCCATATCATGGACTGCATCTCTTATTTCCAGAGCATGAGCTCTCACACTGTCAGGGAATAGATGTGACAGAGGTGCAAAAAGGGGATTTTTCCACTGCGGCAGTGTGTGCAACAAAGCCTGCATCAACCAAGCATAAAACCCAGCCTGCATAGTTTGACACACTCCTAAACCCTGAGGCAGTCTACATCACTGTGACCTTCATCTGTTCGTTTCACTCAAGCACATGGAGCCATTCCCCAAGAGAGATGGAAAGCTTTTTACAACTGCAAAGCAGACATCTGAAGGTCAGGGGAGAAATTTCACAGATTCCAAGTTTTACATTTATTAAGCAACAATTACAAAAATTGCAAATGCATGATGGCAAAAATAACAGAATAATTACAGAATATTATTTTGTAGTTTATTATTATTAGTTAGCAAATTGATAAACTTGTCCCAAATAATATCATTAAAGGTTTTTGTACTTTTAAAGTAAGCCATGCAACTTGCACAACTGACATGTAAATGTAAATATTAATTTCAGTATAATCTCATAGTTTATTTTCCACATTACCATCTAAAATAATTTTTCAACATTTGTCAATTAACATCACTAATAAGAGACATTATAGATTTTATTATATAACCCCAATTCCAACGAAGTTGTGTAAAACATAGATAAAAGCATAATATGATGATTTGCAAATCCTTTTCAACCCATATGTAGTTGAATACACCACAAAGAAATGATATGTGATGTTCAAACAGATCAACTTTTCACAACATGTTTTTTTTAATACTCACTCATTTTGAATTTGATGCCTGCCTATAACACATTTTAAACAAGTTGGGACAGGGGGTACAAAAGACTAGGAAAGTTGAGGAACCCTCAAAACACCTGTTTAGAACATTTCACAGGTGAACAGGTTAATTTGAAACAGGTGAGTGTCATGATTGGGTATCAAGGGAGCATAACCGGAAGTCGTTCACAAGTAAGAATAGGTTTTTGAGGCTTCACCACTTTGTAAACAATTCACCACAACTGCATGAGAAAATAGGCCAACAGTTTAAGAACAATGTTTCTCATGGTGCAATTGAAAGGAAATTAGCGATTTCTTCATCAATAGTCCATAATATCATCAAAAGATTCAGAGAATCTGGAGAAATCTTTGCAAGTAAGCGGCCGAACACCAATGAATGCCCATGACCTTTGATCCCTCCCAGCACTACATTAAAAACTGACTTCATTTTGTAACGTATATTACCACATGGGCTCAGGAACACTTCATGAAACCATTGTCAGTACACATAGCCCATCTCTCAAATGCAAATGCAAGTTAAAACTATACCATGCAAAGTGAAAGCCAGATATCGACACTCACAAACACCGCCAGCCTGTCTGGACCAAAGTTCATTTGAGATGGACTAACACAAAGTGGAAAAGAGTTTGAACTGTTTTTGAAAATAATGGATGTCAAAACAAGCAAAAATGGGAAATAATTCCACCTACAAAGCCTCAACAATTGGTGTCCTTAGTTCCCAAATGCTTATTGAGTGCTCTTAAAAGGAAAGGTGAGGTAACACAGTGGTAAATATGTCTCTGCCCCAACTTTTCTGGAACGTATTGCAGGCATCAAATTCAAAATTAGTGAATATTTGCAATAAACAATCAATTATTCATTAAATATCAAAAAACAATCAATTATTAAATATCCTTTCTTTGTAGTGTATTCAATTAAATATAGGTTGAAAATGATTTGCAAATCATTGTCTTCTATTTATGCTTTATACACCGTCCCAGCTTCATTGGAATCGGAATACAAACAATAAATAATAAAAATTCAGGAATTTTGTTTAATATGCACTTAGCATTTTTATGTGATAGCATGTCTTAAGCAAGAACCTGCATATATAGTGTAGGAAAGGCAAGAACACCAAGTTCTTCTGCATGTGAGACAAAAGGTCTGATTTGATCAATACCCCATTATATAGCAGACTAATTTATCGTTCTTCAGCTGTATGCAACAGTAACATTCACAGTGCTAGGCAATGCAATAGACAAAAGATCATGTCTTGATATTTGATTGACTGATCTCTTTTGCCAGCTCTGCTTAGCTTCTGTTGGGAGAAGTAAACTCTTTAAAGAAATATTGACACACAACAAGATTTAGAACCATGCCCTGCACTAAAATGAAGTGAGTCATAAAGCTGCACCTCTCAGATAATGCTGATCTAATATTGTGTTTTGATATTTGTCAGTTTGTCCAAAACTCATAAAACATAATTTGCACAAGAAGATAAAAATGTTGTTATAGAAAAAAATCAGAATTTCAGTCTTATATAAAATTGCATCATGTCCTGTAAGGATCACTGGTGAGTTCCCTTTTTTTGCATTATCACAGCTCAGACTATTGATACAACCCAGGACTCAGTGCCAGGTCTCTCAGCCTGCGAGATAGCTACTGATTCAGGAGTATTAAATGAGGAAATCCTTTTGCAAATGGTGCTGTAATGGGTTTCAGATCAATAGAACTGCGGGCGCCAGCAGCAGACTGGAGTTGTACTGATTCGTGTGTGTGGCCAGTTATTTCACAATGCAGTAAGATGTCTCTCTTTGCCCATTTCATTTTTCATGAATTCTGCTCCATTTGATTGTCATTCAATAAAAAAAAATTAAATAGCAAAAGTTTATGACTGGTCATTTTGGTAGTCAAGAAACTAGATTTACATTCATACATGTCTCTAAGGTAATGGAGATTCCAAGTAAGTAGTGCTTATTTATGAGTTGTTTATTTATGAGAAATAACAACCTAATTACTGGTAAGTATGTATGTGTTTTTAACACTCTTGTCAGCTTTGCAAGTGCTCTTAGCCCTCAGCATGCTGTTGCACGTGCTTGCATAGGCAAGAATAGAAGGTGGAAGTCAATATGTCATTTCACACCATGACACACGTATTCTTGGTCTGCAGGGAGCTGCCACTGAAGCCACATTGACTCAGTGCCTGTCAGAACTCATCTAAGTAGCCCCAATAAGCAATATATCTATTCACCTAAACAGAACGCAAACTGGCCACTTATTTAGGACAGGACACAACCATCTGAAAACACGTCTGACTTTGGATAAGACTGTGCAGAGGTTCTTACTATTAAATAGCAGTAGCAGCTAGCAGTCACCTAAGGTTAAAGCTACTTTGATCATTCTTTTAGTTCTTAGGAATAACATTACCAGCATAAACATAAATGCATGAAAAATGGTGAAATTCTCAAAGCCATGTACATGCTTACTCCAGTTTAAATTTGTTTTTTAGTGTGTGCTGTGTATGAGAGTTGTGAGAGACAGAAATTCCACAAAAATTCCACGGACACCAGATGTAATTTGCACACACTGGCAGTGACAGTGCAGCGAGTGACTTGGGTGTGACAGGCAATATGCACTTATATTAGTAGATACGTTAATGTTTGGGGAAGCCATGCCTAGGGAACAGCTGACTCATAACTGAGGCATTTGTGCATCATGTCCATACACAGGGGATCATGGCAACAAGACATCTATATCCAGGACCAAGATGGCAAATGATTAAAACAAATTACATCAATATTAAGTTCCAATTGCTTATTTTATAGTAACACTAAAAAACATTTGTTTATTGTAAAATGTAGTTCTGAGTCAAGAGAACCCTAACTTCTCTTTACTAAATGCTTATCAGTATAAATTATTCTACTGCATAAATCAACAGTGCTAGACTATCAGCACATGCCCAGTAAACATAATTATAAAATAGATCTAAATGATAATTTGTTGAACATCAGTTGTTTGAAATAAAAGCTGCAGATTACATCAAAATTAACACCACAGCTGCAAAAAGCCCATAAAGGCAAACCAACGGAATTCTTAGAGAGAAGAAATCAACTGGCGATTCATGGGTATTATATAGTTCAGATTAATGCAGGATTCACACTTTTATTACAAGACAACACTACAGCTTTAAATGCTGGCTATTTGGAACTGTGACAGAACAAAAGGGAACATATGAAGTTGTTTGCCTTATCCTTGTTAACTTGAGTAACTGATTTTCATGAAAGGGCCATCCGAAATGTAGCTTGCTTAGCAGATAGATATGAGACTTTGCCAAAAGAATACGATTAATTGTCTCCTAAGTATATAAACCTATCATTAGTGTCTAGTATTCTTTGCCTCATAAGTCAAACAAGCAGATCATTATACAGTAGATTCAAAATAAGAATGATAAAACATGACCAGCTCTTTCTTCAGAAAAAGCTACAAAAGTTATTTTAAACATCACTCACTAAAAAGAGATCTGTAGTAAACTGCCTTAATTTTAAGTATGGTATTGTTCCCCTTGAATATGATGGTGCCACTAACAGTCTTGACTTTTTGTTGATTCATCTTTCTCTTCGGGTGTCACATGGGCTTCAGTGGAGTAAGACATTTATTTAAAACACCAGCAAAATTGTAAAATGGCGATCATTTGACTTTCTGTTGGCAGCCAAAGACACAGTGATACATGTTCAATTTCTGAGCACCTTAACCCAGACTCTCGGGCATATATGAGTTTTCTGTATCATCTCATAATACATGCCTACAGCATGGCCCTCAGGTTACAAAGTGCCTGTGCATTCTCTTATTTACTTGTGTTACCAGGGTGATATTTTCTCTGTTATATTCGTACATGTCTCCAATTAGTGAGTTAACCATGCATTCATTTTATCCACTGGCTTATCATAAGGTAAAGCTTTGGAAACCTTTTGTTGTCCTTACTTATGCATTTACATTTACAACAAGAAACTTGTGTTATGCAGTAAGCTGAACTAAAGAATGCACAAATATAACATAAAAATGAGCCAACCAGGAAGCACAGTATGAGGATATAGCTGAAAGTAGGCAGGTTTATACTATGAATAGTAAATAGGCTTCTATATAATGTTTTTGTATACAAACAATTATCTAATCCATCTAATCAAATCTAAAGATAATCCACTGTCTAATCCAATATCTAAATCGGGTCAGTGTACAATAAACTTAATTCATCTTAGAATTATGTTTTTTATTTTTTTAAATGCAACACATTTGATGTTTGTGAGGTGCATAAGGTACCAATACTGACAGTGTTTAGTCTGTAACAATGACATATAACAAAACTAGTGGATCACCTTAAAGGGTGTTCAAACATTACATGTCATGAGTTAAATCGTTAAATCATTTAGGCTCTATATATATTTATATAGCAATTCATTGAAATATATACATTCAAAATGTATACGAAAAATAGGTTAAGTACACTGGAATGCAAAAATGAGAAGACCATAGCAGAAATGAGTGTGACCACACACTTTTGAGTGTGTCTAAATCCTAAACAAGGATTTGGAGGTAATCCGACTGCTGGGACCCATTTACTAGAATAGACTTCCCCCTTGCCATTACTTTTTTCAATCTAGGGACTGCACCTTCTGAACAAACTAGACAAGTTGGGTTGTAAGACTTTCATTGTTTTGACTCAGATACTGCAGGTCTCAGAGTAATTTAAGGTATTTTGTAATCTATATTGAATTAAACAGCTAACCAGTGCAAAACGGATAGAACTGAACTAATTTTATCCAATTTTGTAGTTCTGATACACACTCTAACCGTTGTTTTCTGGACTAATCAGAGTTTGTATATAGTTTTATTATAAATTTGCATAAAAAGAGAGAAAAAATAAGTCTGAATGAATGTGATACCTAAGTACTGTGCTTTACAGAAATAGCACATCATTATTACTGTTCTGAAATATACATTTTGACTTTAAGTAGCTATTTCCTTAGACTCGCTACTTACACTTTTACTTAAGTCATTATTAAAACATTCAACTTTTTGACTCCCCTGCCTGCATCTGCTTTTCCTCATTTAATCCATGTACAAATTTGATAGCTTTCATCTGGAGCACTGCAGAAAACAATGGTTCAGAACAAACAACACTTGGTAGAAAATACTATCATCTCATATGTATTGTGAAGATAAAAAATATGGTTTGATATATTAAGCCAACTGAAGTGCTGAAAGCACTTGAAGACAATAAAGCAAGGAAGAAACAAAGTCTAGCAGTGCACAACCCCAGTTACAACCCCAGTGATTGCTTAGCATCAAATCAAAAGTGATGCTACACACACACACACACACACACACACACACACACACACACACACACACACACACACACATACAATTTCATTCCTGAGCAGAACTGGGGTAAATAGTTCAGCCAGGAATAAGTAAGATATGGTATATATGTATATATTTGCCTCACCAATTATCAAACAACATATATAATATTCACATATACATATCATATTTCTGAGACAAGATATAAGAGCATTGTTAGAGACAAACATTGAAGAGAAGCCAAAGAAAGAATAACTGACGTAATTTGTCGCCCTTTATGATACTTACTACTTGCTTGAACATCAGTGAGTCACAGAAGCAGCTGAAATTTAGTGGTCTTTTCATGTAGCACTTTGTCTATCGCTTTAATCTTGTTCAAGAACACCGCACTCAAATGCTTAAAATTGCCATACAAAGTCCACATTATGCAACAGCAACAGTGTTAATATGAATACCAGGATACTGAATGAACACAGCTAAATTAAGAGCAGGGAAAGCAGGGAATCATCAAAATAGAATTAAACAAATGCTCTGCACTGATGAGTCAAGGGATTGAAGAATAATGGGAAGGATTTATTCTCTCATTTCTGCCCCAGCAGCTCTGAGTGAAGTCAATCTTCACATTACAGTTTAAGGAAGCATGCAGTTAGGAGATGTGGCTGAAATGAATTTGGAATTTGGACAAAGGGGGATTGGAGAAAATCATTAAAGCAGGATTAACTGCAATGATGAGCTAATACACAGTTGTCTAGATTCATCTGTTCATGTCATGCCATGACAGATTTTACTTCACTGATTCTTGTTTCTATATAAGGATAAAAAAAATGAAACTGTTGCATGCCTTGGTGGAATTGTTAGTAATTGTATTGTTTGGGATCTCAAAACTCATTGATATGTCTTGATCATTCAGCAGAATTTTTACTGTACTACTGACAACTGTAACAATTTTTAAACTCCTATAAAAATACTGATATGATCATGTCATAATATATTAGTGTTCATCACATAGTCTGTCATAAGTCATCAGTAGAGTTTGAAACCTGTAAAACAAAAATACAATGTTAGCTAGTCACAATACTACTACTACTACAGTACTACAACATTTAATAGTATTACAAATTAAACAGTATTAAAAATGCATATTAAAAAACTACATACAATGTTTCTTACATTTACTTTGATATTTTATTGAAGACAGTATGAACCTGCTAGTTCATGTTTTGTAGTTTTGTTTTTGTAGTAATTGTATAAGACTTCTATGTGTAATTCCTACTCTTAACTGAGATTTTGCTTTGAAGTTGAAATTGATATATGCAACATTACATTTTTGTATTTTTTCTTATATATTAAAACAAATTGCAATGCTTCAATTACTCCTAGTTATTTAGTTCACTGTGACATAAAGAAGTGACACATCAGCAAAAATCACGCATGCAAAAGAACACATAGATGCATACTGATGTAAATATTAAATAGCACATATTCAGTATTTATTGCACTGTGTGTATTGCATTTATACTGCTGGAGAACTGACTACTAACACTTCCCCATCAGGTATATTGGCATCATTGTGCTGCAAGTGATTTGCATGGATGCCTCACAGCATCAAATAAACCTCCAAGTTGCTGGGTTTAACCCTAAGATCAAACTTGGATTTTGTGGATGCATGTCCTCTGTGTATCAGTGTGGATTTACTCCTTGTGGTCCAGTTTCCTCCAACATTCTAATACATTCATTAGGTGATATGGTTGCTCTAAATTTGACTTTTGTTAACGTGCCTAACAAGTATTGATGTAATAAACAAGAAATAAAGAAATAAACAAGCATTAAGGTACTTATACCAGAAGGTCTATTTTCTATTTGTCTATTTTAGGTTAGGTTATACTAAGGTTGTTTTTTCCATAAGGGCCAATTAGAAACTAATCCAAATAAAAAGGAAAATAATTCATCTAAATAAAAAAAACTTACCATTTTTAAGGGGAAAACAGCACATTTAGTAAGAGTTCATTATTTAATTAGCTCTAATTTCAGGTGACATCCTTCGACCGTCTAAGCCAGAGAAAGCCTTTATGTGGCAGAGCTGTCAGTTTTGACATGCATTCAAAAGCCTTTTAACTTAGGTCGAAGGAATAGCAGTCATCCATCATAACGCCTGTCTGATTGAGGAGCCAAGATAACCTTGAGCTAGCATCAGGGGATTTTGACACTGATCTATGAATGTTGTGTAGACATTAAGTGTAGATTTTAACACATTCAATAAAAGGCATTTCTTTAAAATGTCCTATATACAATGGTTGAATGAAAGATTTGAGGAACCACCTAATATTCCTTATATGCATGCTATACACATATGTATCACATTGTATGTCAACATGATGTATTTGTGGAGTTCTTGGAGTAGCTGGTGAATCAGTACTTTGGTTTAAGACAGTAGTGAAGAAAGTTCCCAGTTCCTGGGGAGGTGAAAATATCTAAAAACTAGGTGAGACTAAAGTTACATGTGTTCCTGAGCTCTTTAACAGGTGCTACTCTGTGATTTCATTTATTGAGTTGATTGAGTATGCCTGTGTTTTCTCACTAATCCCCTGAGAAAATTACAGGCAGAATTGCCTACTGTGTTTCTCCAGACTCAGTAATGCTCTGATAATTTTATTACTGTCCAGATGCTCCATAATTTTACAGGCAGATGATGCTTCAAGTTGCAAAAGTTTTGAACACTGTTATTTACCACAGATCGTCGAACATGTGAATGGAAATCAGAGACATTCAAAATCTACAAATAGAGGATCTGAAAAGTCACTGCATTTAATTGAACTGAATGATGGTAGACCCTCATTCCTCATATGTAGTTTATATTGAACACAATTTAAATATAACATATCACTACAAGGAAATATAGCTTATGTGGCAAGTTACAAGATACATCTGTGCTGCTCTAAAACAGCAATTCTTTGATTATGTTAATGCCCTGAACATTTCTACTGCCACAGCACTTCATTTGGTCAATATCTGATACAATTCCCAGTTTAATTGTGTTTAAATAGTATGTATCTCTCAGAGTCTGATCTTTACAACACGTTCTGGAAATTTATCATGAAATGAACTTTCTGGAGCAAATGAGAAACGAGCTTTCTGGGGCCTCAGAAAGGTTAGTTGATGGTCACCAGGCTGAGAAGTTAAAAAAAAATCTCTAAATAAAAACATCTTTAAAGTGTTTGGAAGCTTGTTTGCCAGTCTACATTGTTTATGTACAATTTGAAGGAATTTTAGACCACTATACTTAGTCAACCAACAATGATCAATTCAAGAGCAAATATGTGAGGTCACAAAGGAATCCATTGTAACTTCTAAGCAACTAAAAACCTCTCTTACATTGTCTAATGGATGACAGCTATGCAGAACAGTTCGATACAGTGTGTGGTGTATGGGCTGAACACTGACAGGCTGACCCCCCACCCCTTTAAGCTCTGCAGCAATGCTGACAGCACTCCTACGCCTGTTTTCAAAAGATAAGCTTGGGATATGATGCTAAGCATGTGCACTTAACTTATTTGGTCGACCTTGTTGAGGCCTGTTCTATTTAACAGCTGTATGGTCTTGCCCACCATGCTGCAGCTCACATTTAAGGTGTTGGCAATGTTCTTATAGCCAAGGACATCAATATATATAGCAACAATTCTTTTTGTCAGATCCTCAGAGAGTTCTTTGCAATGATGTGCCTTAGACTTTCAGTGACCAGTATGAGAAAGTGTGAGAGCAAGAACACCAAATTTAATACAATTGCTATACAAGTTATACTTTATACTTTAAGTGTCATATCTTCAGTGTTGCCCCATGAAATAATATAATAAATTATTATTGTTTATTATTATTAAGGGGTGTTCTCACTTTTGTGAGCTGCTACATTTATCGTGGAAGCTGATATAATGTTAGGTATCTGTGAATACTTAAGTATGTGAATACTTGTCTGATGTGACCCCATTGTGCAACAATACTTGTCACGAAATGCACAACAGCTTCAACCCTGAGATGTAGGTGGATTTTTGCACACAAACTGGTTCTACACCATTTCTATTGGATTTTATTGTATTGATAAAGATAACATGCACAAAACATAAATAATATAACCATAACATTACAACCTTATGTGCTAGTTTAAAGTTGCTACCTTGCTACATGGCCAAAAATCCATAGGAGATTAAATACACAAACATATATCCTAGAATTTTTTCTTTGGAATTTGCTGGTATAATTTGAAATATTTTTTTATCCACACTGGTAAGTGATCCTTGCCCAGATGTAGCAAAACAGGCCTAGTTTAGTATTTCAGTCTCGTTTATTTAAATAAGTGACTTTTATGACTCATGTTTATTATGTCGATCAGGTTATCTAAAAGTATGGATTATTTTAAAGGTTTCACAGACTTTCGAGCACCACTGCAAGGCAACAGGACACTATCATACACACACCTAAAATCAACTTTAGATATCAACTAAAATAAAAGGGAGAAATACCTGAGAATCAAAGTTATTCATAAATCAAGGCACTGTCAGATGTTCAAAAAATTTAGTATTTTAATGACACAGTGCTGTAATGCCCTCAATTATAAGCCAAACACACAAACATAGTTGAGAATTAGGTCTTAAACAGAGAGAAGAACACAGCAGGTAAATAACCTCAATAACTGTTTGAAATGTAAATTCCGTCTAATTCATTGTTATCTGTCATGTTGTGTAATGCATAACTCATGGCAAATTCTGGATGGATGCAATTTGTGAATTGGCACCCTGTGTGAGGTTTTCTTCCCTGTGCTTCCTGATAGGCCCCCAAGTCCTGTATTGTGGATTAAGCAGGAATAGAATATGAATAAATTAATAAAATATAGCATTCAGTCTACTAAAGTCATCAATTATTAAAGGAAAACAACAAAAAAAAACAATATATCTGCCAAAAGTCTGAATTACTGTTGCTCATGGTATTTGGTAGGTTCAGACCTAGATTCATATCATAGCTCAAAACATGATTTAAATTCAGCTCTGTCTTACAAATCTGCAATACACATAATTGCTTTATAGGAATATAGGTCTACAGTTATTACGAGCAAGGAAACATCACATACCTAACACTTATGATGCAATATATGTAATAACAATCATACATAAGAAAGGGAACAGAAGCAATTATGTTTAAAATGAAAATTTTCTTAAAGCACATAGTGGAATGTTACTGATTATATGAGAGTATGACTGATAAAAAACTATAAATCTCTTTTTGCAAGAGAAAATCAAATATGTAAGCACATCCAAAACCAAGATACTGTAGTGGTATGAATAGAACTCGCACAAATAGTGGTGTGAATCATAACTTCTACTAATGCCTCAGGCTTCTGAGCAGAATTTTGCGTGTTTAATATAACGTCTTCACATTTAGAGCTCGCTGTTTATCCAAAATACAAGGGGCCTTAGAAAGATGATCTCATCTTCCATAGTTGCTCCCATTTTTAATTATTGCTGGTCATTGCCACTAGCACGTTTACCAATGCTTCCACTATGCTGTCATTTCTTATTGCTTTTTCCATATATCTGTGCTGAATTTCATGAACACTGTGTACAGTTTGTACTGTTTTCTTGGGAACACAATATCTTATGGGAAACTAATATATACTGAGATAATCTGCTTAATTGCAGAGGCAATAATTTTGCCTCAACCTGAGTAGCACTCACACAATATCTTAAGCTTGCATATGTACTTATTAACTGTCTGCAAAAATTACACACACCAAATAATATATGGTGTAAAACAGTTTGAAGTATATACAGTACAAGACTGCTTCAAAACTCAGTATGCAGTAACGTTTGTTATTAATGTTAATAATTACAGGTGTCGTTTACTTAGATACTGTCTTGCCACAAGAAGGTGTAAAAGTACTGCTCTATAAAAAGGCTCTTAGAGGCTACTTTGGGTAGTATACCTCTTGGTGAGAGATCATTGACAGCTAAACCTATATATTTTCAACACACATAGCGTGCTGAAGCTAGAGTCACAGCTCTGCCAGGGTATTGTTGCAGTGAAGACATCCTGGCATACATAGACATACTCGATCCCAACTCTTTTTTGAATCAGATCCCAAATAGATCTTGGATTTGTTGTTAAAACATTATGATCCCAGGTCATAGCAGTCCAGGTTTCTTGTTGATGACACAACTGCAAACCAAGCCATGGAAGCAACACCTAATGGGTTTCCCTCTGTTCATCACCTGGAAAAGAGGTAGATATATGGATGTGCAATGTACAATGACCTGTGTCTGAATGGCAGCAAATGAAACTCTATGTGTGTGTGTGTGTGTGTGTGTGTGTGTGTGTGTGTGTGTGTGTGTGTGTGTGTGTGTGTGTGTGTGTGT
>JAUZST010000845.1:23156-75398 GCA_034779995.1 Parotocinclus haroldoi
CCAGCAGGAGTGAGTGGAGCCCCATCAGAAAATAACATCATGGTCTGGAACGCTGTCATCTTTGGGTAAGCATCGTCCACAAACCAGCAGTTACTTTAACCAGGTCAAATTCGAACTTAACCTGAGCGACGAGCATCAGTGAGCCATTCAGTGCCGAATTAGGGTTAACTATATGGAAAATAATGAAGTACAGTTCTTAGAGGACAGTTTCCCGATGGGTGAGCTTTACTGCAGTAAATTATTGATATATTATGTAAATATCTGTTGACTTGTGTACCTTATCTGCCAAATAAAGTGGGGAATAATCATGCAAGTCACACAGACTGAAGTGAAAGGGGAAGCTATAGTTTTACTCTCTTGGGCCAAAATCAAAGGTAGTGTGGTTTGGAGTTTTTTTTTTTAAACTTAAATAATAAGGCACAATGTGGCAAATGTCAATGTGTTTTGACAGTACCACAACCTGCTAACCATCTGAACGTCAGATACATTTACAGCATTTAGCAGGCAGCATTTAACAACTTAAAAAGTGCTTTATATTCTTCCTAGTAGACAAAACCCAATGAACACAATCCAGGCAGAATCTGCTAGGATCACAAGCATTTAAAAAATGTTTCAGTGTGAAGTTTTTGTCTTAGATGAAGACAGTGAGAGACTGACATGCTGGGTCCCAGAACAGAGTCCTGATGCTCGTCTTCCTTTTATGTTGCGTGGAGGATCCAGTCGAGCCAAGCTCGTGTCTCTGATGGTTTGATTAGAGCCCTTAGGTAAGCTGATGCTGTTCCATTTTTGGTTTTGGAGGACAGCATCAGGGTTTTGTATCTGATCAGGGCAGCTACAGGGAGCCAGTGAAGTGAACACAGCAGTGGGGTAACATGAGAAAACTTGGGAAGATTGAAAACCAGATGAGCCACTGCATTTTATGTATGGGAAGACTAGCCAGACCAGCATTGCCATAATCTAGTTTTGATATAACTGGACAGGCAGCTGAGTGGTTTACATGGAAAGAATTGGTTGATTTTTTTTTTCCTGATGTTTTATTGTTATATGGTGCTGCATTTCCACTCAGATAGCCTTTCCACAAATCCTCATGTCTCAAAACACTACATGGCAGAAACTCAGCCTTGACATACTTTAGCATTCTGTTACTGTAATTTGCAATTTATGGCACTTATTTCAAATGCATTAAAACAAATCATAACAGCAGAGCTTTCCCAAACCTATTTACATACCTTCACTGTTCTGTTTTCGAGTGACTTTAGTATATCAGGAAAGTGTATATAAAATGCATAGTAAGGACCTTTTCTTTTGCCCTAATTTTGATCATCTGGGAGTGCTTGTAAAAAACTGACATACTGCCATATTTCTGTGTGTTTTAGGCCAGAGGGAACCCCTTTTGAAGATGGTAAGTCCATACTTAACCAGTCCTGCTACTGTTGCTGAATGTGTTTTTTTTTTTTTAGATTCTAGAGCGGAGTAGATATTAATTTAAATTATACATTCTACAAGGCAAGGCCAGGTGGTTGGGGTGTTGTATGGAAGCATCATGTACCATTTTAGTTTATTGTACTTTTGACAACGTACATATCATGATGTATTTTTAAAGGTTGTTTTTCATGTAAATCCAAAGTCTTTGGCTCTGTGCCTTTGAATAAATTACCTCATTGACAATTATATACATTTTAATCTGTTGCATGGATGACGTTACAATCTCGAAGTTGTTGTGTTTGGATTGTAAGGGAGATTTCCTGTCATCTGTGTCAGTCATTAGAATGTTCATGTAATATTTTTTTTCTGAGTGGTAGCAGAATCCTTGTCAAAGTGTTTTAGTTCAGTATTTTGGTCTTATCAAAAGATTTTAGTTTCTAGGGTGAGGTATGTTATTTGACTTTGGCAATATGGTCTCTAGATAATTTATGTAAATGTTTGTTTGATTATTGATTCTGGGTGACTGTCAAGTATGTGTGACGTGAGGTTTTTTTGTGTGTCTGAGAGAGGAGCAGTAGGACTTGAAGGTAACATAATTTAATAGGATAGGGCACACCACATTAATCACTCAAGGCATCTGACTAAAATACATCGCTCTTATCTTTACACATTCTAACAATAGGGAAAGAGTATAACGTATTGGAATACCATTCAAACTGGTCACATAGCTCAGAACAAGGTTTGATATCATACTGGAAGCCTGAAGATCATAAATGGGTATTTCAGTCATAAGTTGTTGGTACACATTGGATGAAAAATGTTACAAAAGCACCTCTGAACAGTTTGCACTCACTGTCTGATGGTGTTATCCACAATGGCTGATTGTGTACAAATGGTGGAATATCAAGAGTGATTAACCAACAAAGACAACTCTGAGCAAGTCAAGCCATAGTCTACTGAAGGACTCTCTTACGTTGGCTAATGTTAATATGCCTGAGTTCACCCTCAGAGGGTGGTTGTTTCAAGGTTGCAAGAATAATGTCAGTGTTATCCACAAAATATTGCTTTCCATTACACTCAACTTCTTTGGTCGTCCATGGTGAGGTGAATGGAACCTGTCTGGTTAAACCACTGTATGGTTTTGGCCACCGTACTGCAGCTCACTTTCTGGATGTTGGCTATCTTATTATAGCCATGTTTATGTAGAACCTTTCAGATTCTCAGAGAGTTCTTTGCCTTGGGGTGCCATGTTGAACTACCAGTGACCTGTATGACGGTATGAAAGAGCTTTACCAACAGATTTAACATAGCTGCTCCCCATTCACACCCGAGATCTTATGACACTAACGAGTCACATAATACCAGGGAGGGAAAATGGTTAATTGAGCACAATTAGGACATTTTCGCTTGTGTGTTGAGTTGTTTTGAGGATACAGCATATTTACACTTTACCTTGTATCAAAGTGTGTCATTTCTTCACAATGTGTTGACTCATGAACATTTTAATATAATAGTTACAAAAATGAGGGAGTACTCACTATTGTGAGTTGCTGTACCTTATTCCATCTTTGAAACATGATGGTGGTATTATTAGTATGGTTTGGGACACTTTGTTTTCTGGGCCGTGATACTTTGCCGTAATTAAGGAAACAGAATTCTGAATTATAATTTGAAAGCAAATGTCAGGACAACTGGCCATGGACTGAATCTTAACAGAGACTATATTATATATAAGTTGTAAAATAATAATAATAATAAATAATCTCTTTTGTGAATAATGTTTGTTATTAACATTTATTGAAACTTTTCAATGGGATTTTGGGAATTTGATGGCCATGTAGAAGCTTCTGCGGCAGATTTTTGTGTAGATTCAAGTGTTTGTTTTGGAGCATTTTCATGGTGGAAGATCCAATCAAGTTACAACTTATTTGATGGTTCTTGGCAGAGGCAACAAAATTTGCATGAAGTTTACAATGCATAATTCTATGTATCCTAACAAAGTTTCTAAGGCAGCTGAACAGACGATAGCCCGACATAATGCCATCAGTTGTAATTGGAATCTTTTCTGTATCTCTTCTTTATAAAAGTTTTTAAAAAAAAATCTGAAATCACTTCAGAACCTAGAGCTGATCAAGGTTAGTGCAATATCTAAAATGTATTCAAGGCACTTTTGGCAAGATGAAAGAAAAGCCTTTATTCTGCCATGTATTTGGGTGCTCATGTTTTTTTTCCACAGTCCAAATCCATGTATTAGGCTAATTGATTATGCCAAATTGCCCTTGTGAGTTTGACTAGTTTCAATGTAACCTTGTGCTTGGCCTGAAATGGCCCTTGCAGCTAATATGGCTTTAAATAAAGATAATTCTTAATAATTATCCCATAGTGTGTTGGTATAGAGGTAGAATCTAATTTGTAAGTTTAATTCTTGGTTAACTCAAAAGCTTCTGCGTTAATATGGCTCCAGTTATTCTAAACTTTGTAATTACACTGTCAGAAGTGTTTTTAACTTTAAATAAATTTACTGAAAGTAAACATTTTTTCAGATTTATCCTAATAACCACAGTTTTCCATAAAATCAGCTTTACCAAGAGTGACTGGAATGCTGAATGAGTATACTGTAGTTGGATAAAGGGGACAAATTTCATTATGCAATACATTTTAGGTATGACTGAAAAATATATTGATAACACACAACATTGAATTAAACAAATTAGCACTATTAGTTTGCTTTCATTTAAAGTATTCCACACTGGCACTGCATATTTGCATGTATAGCATTAATCAGATGCTCTTGATAGAGTACAGTGCAAGCAAATATTGGTTGAAGACCTTGCTCAAAGCCCAGCAGTGGCGACATGCAGGGTGGAACACCGGAAATTCTGATCAATAATTCTGTACGTTAAACACTGCACCACTCGGTTTACAGAGTAATTCCGTGTTGATGAAGATGCTAAAATAATGGTTAGTGTTTTATGTGGATCACCGAGGTTGTTTTTACTTTTAGGTGTGTGGCGGGTGAGACGGGTAGTGTGGGTGAATAAGTTTAATGGATTGGTGAATATGGATGGATAGTTCAAAACTATGTACTTAGATAAGCATCAAGACTGTTCTCTGCCCTGGCACCCAGGTGGTAGTTTAGATGTCCAAATGGCTGTTTCTCTTGCTGGCTTCAAGCAGCGACTGCAGACTCTCCTTTTCACGCAGCACTTGAGTGAAGACTACAAATGCAACTCCACATTTAAAAAATAAAAATAAAAACACGAACAAATAACCAAACACCCTTTGCTTGTGAGTTTTGGTGATTTGCCCATATCTGATCCTAGTAAGTTCTGGTTTGATTGTTTTTTGGGCTATTGCTTGTTTGTACTAACACGAGGTAATGTTAGGTCTGCTAGGAAAAATACAATGTCCTTCTGTAACTTGCTGAGGATAAGCGTGACTGATTAATGCTGTAAAGGTATTTATAATTGCTATTTGTACAGAGGTTTTAATGTTGTTTTCAAACATTCTCATTCTGAAATTCAGGTAGAAATAGCCATTGTTCCAAATGATACAGTGCCTATGGAATATCCTGTCAAAAAATCTTACTTGTATTTACATATTGTAACTTAATGAACATGAAAATAATGTTTAGAAGAAAAAAATCGGATCAATTATTAAGTTTGGTAAAATACCTGGTTTGAATAAGTGATCAGCCCCTTAGCCATTAAGGTAAGACCTTCCAGATCAAACGCAGCGCGCCATCCAAAATAATAACTGTGAAGTAGGGTTGTGGTGAAATGTATATTGTGGACCTGTTTTCCTTCAGGGAGAAATGGGCAGTTGGTTAGAATCTATATCTAGACCCTCTTGTAGACAGCAGACCAAAGGTTGGAAACCCAGTATGGTGGCTTAAGCACAGGAAAGTTCTTGAGAAGCCAAATGAGAGCCCTAAACCACACTTAATAAAAAAAATAATCATATTCAAGTTTACAATTGCACCTAGTTTCTTTTTACTGATCAACCATAAGGATTTGTCAATGGATTTGTCAACATGAGCAGGAGCATAGAACTTAAATACTCATTTAAAAATTTGAGCTCGCTGCCCTGCTCGGTCTGTATATCATAACAGTTGTTTGTTACTTCTTGTCTACATCTTCATTTGTGGTGCTCTCAGACAGGAGCAGCTGTTGTTAGAACACCCCGATTCTTGATGCCCTACGTTCAGTGCAGTGATGTTGGTTACAAATACACAGAATATACAGGGGGCTAGTGAGCATGTGCCTGACCCAGTGCAGGTACCCATGAAAGTGGAGAAAGAGCTGCAGTAACTGTGATGTACTGGAGAGAAACAATAGACTAGTAAATTTGTATTTGGAGAGAGATGTGGTCTATTTATACTTCTATGTAGCATTAGATATCAGAACCAAAATTCCAAGAATCATGTACCTGTTATTAAAAAAAGAATCTTGATTCTGCTTATTTGTTCCTGTACTGCTACGATTTGTACAAAAATACATCTGTATTAAGGAAGCATCTCTCTGCCAGGACAGGTGTGTTATATGATCACATTCAGAATCAGAATCGATAAAATGCAAACGATACCCAACCCTACTTGTAATAAATACTACTAATAATGTAATAAATGTCAATATCTGTCTCTATATATACAATGGATGGTTTGGAGATGTAATCATATTGTAAGAATGTACCAGTAAATGTAAGTGCAGTTTAACGCTTATCTGATCAACGGCCTAGAACTTAAGAATTATAAAGCAAAATAAAAAGTCTTACATTTATTTCACATCAGAATTACTAGTACAGCCACGCCTAAATGCAGAAAAGAGAATAGCAGGCAGAAAACATAACGGTCCTTAAGTTTTGGGTGTTTAAAATGTTAAGGAAAATACAAAAATAAGAATTACTGTTTTGTATGACAAGGTACTGTACTTAATGTTTTCATATTGTGTTCAAATGATTTAACAACAAAAAAAAACCACTATGTGCAAACTATCTAAACCACTGTGACTTAGTAATTTCTGGTCAATGTCCATTTCAGTCAACACCCCGTTTCACAGAACCTAATGGGGACATTAAACTGTGTGTACCTGTAAAATCATTAAATTACCAAGTGTTCATTTTAAAGTGGATTATTTCTATGAATGTTCGGTGAATTGAGTTGGGAGCTTTAATCTTCTTGTTCACCTCTTCCGACTCTAGGAACTTTCAAACTCACAATAGAATTTACAGAGGAATATCCAAACAAACCTCCCACAGTCCGGTTTGTATCCAAAATGTTTCATCCTAATGGTAAGTTTTTACCATCACAAAAACGTGTTTAACATGCTTGTGACAAATTTTGAGAAGTACAAAACTCTCTCTTTATTCATTTGTTTTTTTTTTTTTTCAGTTTATGCTGACGGTAGTATATGTTTGGACATTCTTCAGAACCGTTGGAGTCCAACATATGACGTCTCATCAATTTTAACATCCATACAGGTATTTACAACAAAGTCTTTATCACTGTGAGTTATAATAGTGTATATTCAAACAAATGCCGTGTTGAGTACTTATGTACATTTTCATCTTCTGCAGTCTCTACTAGACGAACCGAATCCAAACAGTCCTGCCAATAGTCAGGCAGCCCAGCTTTACCAGGAGAACAAACGAGAATACGAGAAACGTGTGTCTGCCATTGTGGAACAGAGTTGGCGCGATTGTTGACCCGCCAAAAGAATGCATGGACACTACCCAGCCTCAGCCACTGAGAGGAAAAGCATCTGCATAAAGAATAAATTACACATCATGTTGTGAATACTCCTCTTCCTCTGTAGAGTTGTCTGTTTTGTAACTGGTGCCAGGTTAGAGTGCTGTGATGTGGTCTCCCGCTTTAAGATTCTCGCTCTCGGACATCAATGGTTCTGAGAGTTGAACTGAACGCACCCTGCCATTTGAAGGGTTCTCACAAAGTTTTTCTTTCATTTATCAGTGAAAGCCCCAACCTGTGCAGGAATGTGTCAGGATTATATGCAGTTTGATTCTGGGTTGTGTATTGTGAGATTGATTGCATTTAGAGTACTTACAATGTGAGTGGAAGCTCGGGTTGTGATTTCCAGTGAATTAAGCTTTATTCAATATACCTGCTTTTGTCTATCGGTTTCTTGGTCACATAGCTGCCTACCTGTCAATCTGGATTCCTTTATTTTTGACAAATTTACAGATACTACCGCAAAAATGAGATAAAGAGACTTCTATATTTAAGGTCATTATATTAAACGTTTTAGCTATTTTTAAAGTGAGCTACACTGCTCACAAAAAATAGGGGATATTTAATTAGTATTTAATATTCCATAATTTTGTGAGCAGTATACTTACGAGTTTTAAATTCCAATTGATTCAGTACAGTTCTCATTTAAATGCCTGTCTGTAATCATTTCAGATCTTCAGCTTGGAATGTAACACATTGGTATTGATGTTCATGCTGATTGTGCATCTTCACATGGTGTTGTGTTCTTGCATCCCAGTTGCATGAGGGTTTAGCCATTTAAAAAAAATGCTAATTCAAGTGCAGTTTCAATCTCACTTATCTGACTGCACATGATACTGTTCTGTTTGTTCTGCAATATCCAGCTTGGTTTGGGTTATTTTTCAGATCTACATCCAGAGTGTCAGATTTGCACCTGCGGTCCATGTAAAACTGTACATTCTCAATTCTTGTAAATAAACAGTAAAATGAATATTTTTAGTTTTTTTTTTTTGTCCTCTGTGCAAGATCGAGTGTTTATAGAAAATCATTATACCTGATTGAAATCTTCCTTTTTTTCCACATTATACAAAAATAATCTTTTACCAACTATATTTACACATTATGGAATTACGGTTATTATAAAACTTCAAAAATTTTTTGTATTCAATTTGTAAAATACCTGGTTTGGATAAGTACTCATACACTTTAATCATTATAAACCATTAAAAACTTGTTTACAACCAATCATCTCCAAGATCACACACACAAGGCTAATGGGCCTGACATTAATTATAGCGGTTTTAATTACTTAAAAGAAGCTGCTCATTGATGATTCCACTAATAGTGCACTGTAACACAAAAACTGAATGGAAAATTGATGCTACTTTTAACTAGACTAAAGGTCTAGCGTGACAACAACCCTTACTTGTTGTAAGGCAAAATGTCTAAATTATTTTGACCAACCAGTCTGTCAGATGCCACTGCAACACTGCAGTGGTGTTTTAGTCATTATTTAACAGCGCCCTGCTGGCTAGGCAGGTAGGCCATTATGCCCTCAAATCGATGCCAATTTTCAGTGGCCAAACAACCTAACGCACATCTTTGGACTGTGGAAGGAAACCTGTACCTGGAGTACCTGGAGTAAACCCATGCAGACTCCATACAGAAAGGCATGATACCCACCGAGCCACCGTGCTCCCCAAACTTGTAAATAAGGTTGGAAAAATGTACTACTTTTGTGTTTGCTGTTTCTAGGCTGTAAGACAAAGCTGTGACGATTAGGTTGTGCCATATGTATCTTCTGCTCTAATACCATAATTGTTGTTATAACGATGTGCAAGCCGACATACCGGAACACAGTCAAAAACATGCCTTAGGAGTTTATTTATTCACTGTGTCATTACTGTTCATGTGCACTGAACTGTTCATGAAACTGCTCTAGAAGACAAAAAATACAGCCACCACTAGCAGGGTGTGACTTAATTTAATTAAGTCCATGTAATTTCTAGCTCTCACTAGTTCATTTAAACTTTATTGTCGAAGAACATTGTGTGCAGGTCATTTGAACATTATTTGGGGTATTCTCAATGGCAGTGAAGTTATTGTCAGGGAGCATATTAGCACTACTAAGTCTGTTTTTTTCAGGATCCGAATAACAACAGCATGTGTTTTCAGTTACCAGTACTTGGAAGGGAAAAAAAAAATCATGTAAATCCTATAAGTCTCGTATTTGTGTGTAGGTGCATTACATCTTCTATAGTTGACTCCTGTCAGATTCCCCAGAACTGATCGCAACAGAAATCTAGCACTATGGCCTAGTGCTTAAGGTACTGGACTATGGACCAGAAGGTCCAGGGTTCAAATCCCACCTCTGCCACAGTTGGGTCCCTTACCACACAATTGCTTGGATTGTAAGACTGTATTAATTGTAAGTCTGCTAAATGATGTAAATGTATGGGGTTGTGGTGGTATAGTAGTTAAGGAAATGGGCACCAAACCAAAAGGAACAGGGTTCAGATTATACATTTGTCATTTAGCAGACACCCCTATCCAAGCAATTGTGGGTTAAGCTTGCTTGAAGGCCCAACTGTTGCACCACAATTCCTATACATCTGCCATGCTGCCACTGTTGGGTCTTACAGTGCAAATTGTGATATTTTTACATCGCGATACAACCCTATTATGATTAGAGAACATCTTAACCAGTCTACGTTGTTAGATTTACAACCCAAAATCAGAAAAAAATGCTAATAAAAATGGTTTATTTACATTTACTTTAACTTCTATTTCTTTGCAGACATTAAGAACCAAATACTTTTCATTTGTTAATAAAAATCCATTCCTGCATTTCAGGCCTGCAACACATTAAAACAAAGTTGAGATGGGGGCAATTTCTGGCTAGTGAGATAAAAACAATTAAATTTATGATGCAATTTCAAACAGGTTATGTCAATAAGTGATTATCAGGAGTTGGTACAAAAGCAGCATCCAGGGTAATTTAGAAACAAAGATGGGCAGAGGATCTCTAACAATCATGTTGGTCAGCAAATATGTGAGGAATATTATAGTGTATAAGTGTTTTGTTTCTGGGACACTGAACATAGTAGTTCCCTGTCTACAGTACATATATCATCACACGATTTAAGGAATCAGAAACCCCAAAAGAGCACAAGCTTATAGTAAAGTGATGTTGGGACGGAGTCATTTTCTGTTCTGTGACGCCAGTATTAATGCAGTACAGTGAGATTTTAGATAATGCAAGGTAAGCCAAATCAGAAAACATTTCTCTTAGAGGATAAATAATGACACCCTGTTCCTGTCACAGACGAGGAACCGGTTCTCCTGCAATTATACGGATAAGACAATGAATGTTTTTAAACATTTCAATAATTTTATTACACATTTGTTGACCAGTGGAGATCCTCTGCCAACCTTTGCTCCACAAAGACTCAGCCTTTTCTGGATGCTGCTTTTGTACCAAATCATGATTACAATTACGTTGACATCACCTGTTCAAAATCCCAACATAAACTTATTTTTTTACCTCATTACTAGCAAAAACACCTCCCGCCCACCCTTTTTTTAGAAAGTTTTGCAAGGCTGAAACACAGCAACGCACATTAACAAATAAAAAGCTGATCAGAAAAAAACATTCAATCTTCTGAATCCATACTGTAACTTACATGTAAGGAGCACTGAGTTTTTAATTGCATTTTCCAAAATGTCCCAACTTTTTCTAATTTTTCTTTTTTCTAATACATCCATCCAACAACCTAAAACTAACAAATTCTCCCAAAAAAAAAAGTACCTTATGATAAGAAGAGCATTAAATGGAAAGACATAAATGCAGTCATTACTACACCAATTCAAGCAGTTGTAAGAGATGGGTTAAACAACTTATGCAGACAATCAATTCAATTTTCAATCAATTATTGAGTTTCACATTTGACAAAAGACGTACCTCTAATTTCTGTAAAGAATGAAAAACAATTCTGAATTTTCTTGTATTTTTTTTGTTAACAATAAAACTTTAGTTATTAGAAATATTAGCTTTAAAACTTGAAACAAAATGCAAAATTGTCTAGTGATAATTCAATATTTTTTTTCTGTCAGTGCAGTTCTAATATTGAAGTGCAATATCTTTAGGTCTTTAACTGTTTTAATTTGTTTTTGACCATCTTATTATGTTACTGTGTGGATTTGCACTAATTTCATTGTATAATATACTGCTAATAAAAAATACTGGATATGAAATATCCCATAAGAAATACCCTCAATTTTTGTGAGCAATATATATAATGACAATAAAAGCATTCATTTATCTTATTGTAGTTTAACCATGCATTGAATAACTGGGGCAACACATTCCTTTTTATTTCTGAAGAATAGCAATTCAAAATAATGCATACTTTTACTAGTATAATAATTTTATCACAAACAAATATTAGAGTCCTGCGAATAAAAAGAAATTAGGATTACCACTGAGAACAGGATGTGTGACTGAGTATGGCTGGAAGTGCATTAGTGCCACTGTCCCACCCGACCATAGACAGATCCCGCTCATGCACAGCATGTCCCGATGCATCGTTACACCCTTACTGCCAATATATGATCTAATTATCGTTATGCATAAAAACCCAGAAAATAGCTTCATAATTTGCTATTATTAATATCGCACAGCAATAATCTGAACAGTGTGATTTAGACAACTAGAGAACTGTAGACAGATTAAATTCTTTAATATTGTGCATGTCAAAACAACCAGACAATTACAAAAATAGCACAACTAAAGAATGCTATATAAATGATGTCCAGGCATCGTCCAAGACAAACAGCTAGCTTCTAATGAGGCCTTGAGTCGTTTATAGTAACACGAGCACTGTTCACCTGACTGAAACGTGACAAGGGTCTGTTGTGAATTCTTAAAGTTTGTTGGTGTAATTTAAATTGAATTTGTATCATTTAAATGGTTTAGCACATGAACTGGGGAACAGCTATGCAATACAACAAAATGTTCAAATTTATATCACATGCCTGCATTAGATCACAACTGCTATTTAGTACTGTCTGTGGAAATTCCATAATGTCAGGAAGGTAGGTCGTGAATATTGTAATGAGTCATATGAACGGCTTACAATACTCAAACTGTGGCGTTACATGAATAAAAGGGTTCATCAAATTAAAAATGATCATTGTCAGGAATGCTGGAGTTCAACAGCTGTTAGTTATAATTTCTCTCCTTGAAGCAAACAAGCACGAGGTCATTTCCTTTATTAATTTATGGGTTTCTGTAGTTAAGGTCCAGTCAGTGAGTGGCCTGTGGTTTCACTAACTCGTATCGTCCCACCTGCCCCTCTTGCAGCAGCTGACCGATCAACTGGTCCTTCTGCACTCTTCGGCTGACCACGAGAAATCGCTGCTTTCCCTGGCCATAAGATTTGCTCCGTAGCCCATATTTTTGGGATACCTGATGGATCTGCTTACGCTCATCATTAGTGAGTTCAGTGGAAAAGCGCAGATCATCCTGGCGGTCCGAACATGCGTAGTTGTATATGATTTCCTCAATGTCGCGCTTCGAAAGACGATTGCCATGTCTGTTTATTTCCATACCCAGTCCTTCCCTGCTAAACTGCTCTTTTACCATGATTGGCTCTGCAATACCATCTCCTTCTCTACCCAACCCTCCACCTGTCCAGCCCATCTTGCGAAGCAACTGGTTCCCGATGTTGTCCTCTTTGATTTCTTGCTGCTTGGACTCCTCACCGGTGCGAGCCATTATTTGATTTCGAGAAATGGCATCCACGTTGCCCTCCTTCCTAAGGTTGGATTTCACTACAGCCTGGGTACGCTTCAATGTGGCAATGGCCTCTTCGGCTGCGAGGTGCTTAACAGTTTTCTTAGGACCAATTCCTGCGGCCACGAACTGACCCTCTATGTACACTTCACATCTCCAGCGATGGTCTGGTAGCACTGTAAATTTGTAGTCAGCAACCACCTTGTTGAACTGCGCCGTGTCATTGATGATACAAATAGAATTATCAGAGTTTTCCAGTATTACCAGTTCACTGAGCTGTTTCTTTCGTCCACCCTGTTGGCCCAAACGACCAGGAGGCTGTTCATAGGTGGGGTTTCCTTGAGAAAAGTGCTGCTGCTGGGGCTTGTGTTCATGTTGTTCTTGTTGCTGGCGAACTGCCTGATTCATTCTGAGCTTTTTTACGGCCTCCTCAGCTGCAGTGTGCTTCGAGCTTTTCTTTGTTCCTCTGCCTTGAGCCAAAAGCTCACCTTGCAAGTACACGCTACAGACCCACATATTGCTATTAGGAATTGGGTCAAAAGAATAGTCGATCTTCATGCGGTTGAACGCTGCAGAATTGTTGAGGATGCATATGGCATCGTGAGCATTCTCCATTAGTACGAACTCTGTCCAGTGCTTGCTTTTATCAGGCACATACTGACCCTTGGTACTGGGTGGTGGGCTGTCTTCTGGGTTGCGCAGAGGTGGGACTAAGGCTGGGGTCGGCGTGTTTAACTGACAAACCACCATGTCGTTGACGTTACGGCGTTTATACTGGCGTTGCACAACACGCACTTCCACAGGCTTCATAAAAAGCTTGACGGCCTGCTCTGACGCTCGGTCCCTGGCACCGTTTTTACTTCCAGAGTAGCCTGTTGCAAGGTACACAGATGAACACCTCAGCTCACATGCGTAGCCCTCGGGTGGAACTTTCTTGTTTTTTGGCAGGTCAGATGGAGGGATGTCTTTCAGATTGACATAAATGTACTCAGGGTTGGTTTTACAAGCTTGAATGCTGCGGCTGAGAAGGAAATTGTAATTCGGACCATCAGGTCCACCCTCAAACATAGGGTCTCGTAGAGCGACCGTTACAGCGGATATGACCCTAGTGATAAGCCTCTGCTTATCCTCCAGAGTTGCTGGAGGAATTGGCAATGGTATACATGGTGTAGGCAGAAGACCAGAACTGCCCCTGCTTGGACCGTCATATGCTCTGTTCAAAGCCTTGCTAGACGATGGCCTGTCCTGATGTCCAAAGCCCAATCCATGCCTACCAGAATCCCAGCGTCCAGACCGTCCCCCTGGGTACCCGTCAAATCTTCCTGACTGAGGAGAGTTTGCCTGTCTAGCATTGTGAGTCTCGTATCTTGCAGTGTATTCCTGCTGCATTTTTCCCATAAAGGATGATGAGGGTCCTCTGCCCCCATAGCCAACGCCAGCTTTGTTGCCATAGGACATGTCGTTGCCTCTACGATCAATCCAAGAATGATAACCATATGCTGATGATCCCCTATCAAATGAAGAGGTGGAAGAAGGGTTGTAGCCATGGCCACTGCTGAACGACTGCTCTGGCTCCCTCTGTCTCATGCTGTTCATCTCTTCGCCCCTGCGATCCTTCTCATTCTCTTTTCCATCAGCAAATCCTACTCCACTGCTGTTTAAGCTGCTGCCACTGACAAAGTGCACTGGCTCAAATCGTGGTTTAGAGCCAAATTTGGTCACAGGCATCTTTCTCATGGGTTCCCCTGCTGAAATAAATCACAGAAAAAAAATGACATTATATCATATGACATTATATAAAAGGCTTAAGCTGCTATTCTGCTATTAGTCTTTAATGGTCTCGTCACTCAGCCATTGTAACGGACAGCAATGTGTGTACACATTGTCTCTTTAAGACACTCGTTGCAGCCTCCTTGTTACACTGTGTAGTCACAGAGAGTGTTGTGCTGAACTAAACAAGACAGGATTACTGGACCCAGCACATTTCCTTTGTTTATTTATTTATTTTTTTCTGCAAGTAACGCCTCCGAGCTTTGATTCTTAAATTCATGTATGAACATCTATAAAAGCTATAAGAGCTATAAGTTTATTACAGTCGTTGTAACAAATAAACCCCAAGCATTGTACCACATGTTCGTTGTTCATTTTGGCTTTGTTTTTTGTTTAGTGAGCATCACCCCGCGTGTTCATCCGAAACATTTAAAGCATTTTTCCAGTGTTTTTTGTGCTTTTTTTTTTTTTTTAATTGAGTGACACTGCTAAATATAAGTGAGTGATTACTGTGCTTGTATTGTTTTCTGGATTTAAAACTATAGTTATTCTCTATCAAATGTAGTTTTGTTAATATTTTGGAGGTTCTTGAAAGTATTCATTGGATTTACATTATTTCTTATGGGAAATATGGCCTTGGTTATCGTTCACGTAGGTTATCGCCAAACTTGGATTTGTCACTACTTAATACTCTTGACACTGTATTAACATAACAGGAATTGTTTTATTCTGGAAGGTACTTTTATACTGCATACAAATGTAATTTCTTTTCTAATTGTATTCTAATAAAGAGAACGAGAAGCAAGTACATGTGGTCATTTTACCATACCATGCTAGAATAACAGCATATCTAATCCAAAAAAAGCCTATGATTTATGCATAGTTCTGTAGCTTACTTTTACTTTTGGGTAGTCAAACCAGAAATTATATTTTTTCCACACATCACAATTGAAAACCAGAACATTTTTCAGTCTCTGGTTCCTTTTTAAACTTACTTCCATCAGATGAATTTGGCCTCTTTTTTGCTTCAGCACTAGGGACTAATTCATATGAGGGCATTTCGCCAACATGAATCCCCTCTGCCATCTCAAGCACACTCTGCATCAGATGTGGGCCATATCTGAAAGATAGACCACAAATTTACAACCGCAATACACAAAGATACATTCAAGATTTCAAATATTACATTTTTTTATTTATTCAATTATTTATTGCTGATTAAGCTTTTAACAACACAGTGGGTACTGCTTTCACTTCACAACTCTAGAGCCTGTGTGGTGTATGCATTTGCTTCCCACGTCTACGTCCTCTTGTCCTGTGTTGCCAGTTTAGTCCTAGCTATGCTATGCTTTTGACAGTAAACCGCATGGTAGTAAATATCTGTCATATATACGTACCTCACACTATATAAGCAACACTTACCTTGTACCTACACTTTTTACCTGGTTCTCCTACCATATAGCCACAACCTTAACCAGGAAAAGCAGACAAAAATTGAAATTGAGACAGAAACCTCTGTACCTTTGCTATTTTTGTCAAATTCTGCATATTCATTGGGGTAACACTAGTTGTTCTTAAGGTTTTCAGAGTTCTTTCTCCACAGCTTAATTATGGCAAAAAGTATGTTGTAAAGAGCTTTTATGCTGCATACATTCGCTACTCCATCAGCATTGCACTATAATGAGATAGACTAATGAGTTAAAAGTATCACTCAAAACAATCTAAAAATCAAAATCTAACACTGTCATCATGAACATGTTGGCAAGTAAACTTGAGCCAAATTTAAAGCTCTGTACACACACAAACAGAATTCTGAATTAAGGTTATTAAAAAGCACTGTCCTGTTTGTGTGTTTATGCTACTGTTGTCATCACGCACTTTGCAAGTGTAAATGTGAACACAGACTTGGTTATATGAGACTGGTTATTGTCTCACTGCATTACTCACACTCTCCTGAGATTCAGTTAAAAAAAAAGGTAATTAAGTCCTGTTCCATTCACTACAGGTATGAGAATAAACTTTAGATAATGTAGTATAACCAGAGGGTGTTAGGGGTGGCATTGAATTTAAGGATAAGGATAAAGATAAACTTTATTGATCTATCTATCTATCTATCTATATATATATATCTTTTCTGAAAGCTTTTAAAAACAATATTGCACATAGTCTGAATTATTGCACCTATGTTTGTGTAAACTGAAGAACTTAAGAACTGTTCCTTCCCATCCTCTGTCCTCCTGTTACCCCTCCTCCCCCTTGAGAGGAGTTCAGTCTAATGGCATGAGAGACAAAGGAGTTTTTCAATCTCTTGGTCCTACACTTGGGGAGGAGCAGTCTGTCACTGAACAGGCTCCTCTGGTTGATGATGATGGTGTGCAGAGGGTGACTGGCATTTAACTCGCCAGAATAATCTTTAAAGCCATTTACAACCCTCTTACGGCTCTGACCAGGGCTGAAATGTGTACGCTAGTTCGCCCTGCAGCACACTTGACGTGGCTGCCTTTAACACCTATTCATTCATTCACTTATATGTGCAATCAAACAATGTTTAACAGATAACGTTTACATTCAGTTGGGTTGACTATTAAATCATACCTGAATATAAAAAAAATGTTTTATTTTTGGTCCGATCAGGTCCTAGCGTAAAACTTTTGTAGCGGAAAAAACTTATGATATTTGGGAATTTCTAAAAACTATGGACTTATTCGCATTCATATTTTACCTTGCATAATTACAAACCTCATGAAACATTGGTGGATGAAAAGTCTGCTAATTAAAGGAATTTCAGTTCATAAAAGGCAAAAGAACTTCAAGCAATACATTATTATCCACCAATGGATGATAGAATTGTGCATGGTAAAGTACAGTTACTAAACCCACCCACTTTTTAATAATAACCCTCACAGCTGATCACAGAATACATAGGTAGGAAGGCATTTTACAGACTGGCAAAGCTCTTTAGAATAAATGCTTCTTACACATTTGTAAATGCAGAATGCATGGCTAGATGCTTGCACCTCTGGCAATGAGACTGAATTAACATTTTCATTCAGCGATTAAGAGGTGTTTCACAATACTTCTGTCCACATAGTGTAGTCTAGAAATACTACATGTACATGTAGTGTGTACAGGTTGTCTTAATAACGTTGCAGGCAAGTGTACAACGTGCACTGAGCATCTCGTATTATACACAATACTAATCAGTATGCTTTATATTCAACTAGACAAAGACTTAATAACTTGAAGAAGATGGCCTCCTTTGAGCCTAGTTCCTTTCAACATTTCTTCTTTCATATGTCTTAGGTTTTTCCTTTGGTACTGTTTGGACACTGTAACAACACCTACTGGTAAAATAACTACATACACAAAATGAACTAATATTAAAACCTGTACACTTGATGCACTCATACTAGTACATTTGTTTAAAATAGAAAGGACGTAACATCCCATTATATAATGCTCACATTATAAATAAAACAAAACTGACATTTTTTCCAGCAGTGTATTTGCAAATGTATAAACATATAGAAAACAAGCCAGGCATAACACCATCAAACAAACCATGTGTATTCCATTGCACCCTTCCAAACTCTGACCCTACTCACCCATCTGAATGCCGCAGCTAAAACCGAGACATAACATTATTCCAGTCGCATCATTTCTGTCGCACAATTTTGTTAAGCCTGTGCGAATTACAGCATCAGGCTCTGATCTTAGCTGAACAGAGTGGAACAGTGTGCGCTCTTCTGCACCTGTACCAAGTAGATACAGTAAACAGTTTCAAAAATACTCAATCTGGCTAGCATCAATAACCATGCCACCTCACACATCTCATTCTGATGATCAGTTTGAACTCCAGTCTTGACCTTGTCTACATGCCTAAATGTCTTGCTGCCATGGGACTGGCTAATTAGACATTTTCGTTTCACGCAGTTGAACAGATGTACCTAATAAAGTGGCTAGTGAGTGCGTGTTGGACTTGTAGGACTCGCTCTAACAATGCCAACGTGAAATGCCTGATGTAGATAAATGACATTTAGTTTAATTGCACTGAACAAGCAGTCGCACATATAACACACTGTCCATTCAACACTAAACCCACCTGCATCCCATGAACACATGGTTGACCCACACCATGGAGAGGGCCAGTAGCTGATCTAAGTTGCTCGCGTCGTAATTTTCAATATGTTTGGTTATAAAGCGTCTTCTCGCAAACCACTGCTTATCACTCTCAAAGTTCTGACGAAAGTCATCGAGGTGAAACACGTTGCTCATCGCGACAAACATCGTTTTAAATGACCTACAATGAATTCCGCCACCACGACGTGGGCCGAGACCTCCTGTTTCCGGCTAGCTTGACTAAAGCATAGTGGAAGCGCAAACGTGGCCTGGTTCCCCAAACCGGTGTGTTCATTAATTGACATATTGGACAATTTAAGCCGTAATGCGAAAATGGGACGCAGCCCCGGTATGTTTACTTTGTAGAACACTTCACTTTAACTGAATGAACCCGGGTTAGCTAGCCATATTGACACAGGCCACATGGTTCCAAGTTTAGCAAGTAACCAGCAGGTCTAATACAAGACGAAAAGTATTATATCAACACATTAAACATATTGTGCATAATCACTATATTTTTGTGTTTGGATAATATTAACGTTACGTCAGCTGGCTCACTTAATAGCAAGCTAACTCGGCCGAGCTACCTAGCACGCTGCCGGTTAAACCGACAGCACAATCATTTCAAAGTTAACAATTAAACGGCTCGTTTAATTAACCCTCTGTTTCGCCATCGAACAGTATTGGGTTATAATCCGAGGATTTAATCAATACTAATTTTTTGTCACCACAAACCACTGTAATAGCCGCTTAAGCTAAGCTAGTCAGGTTAGTGCAATGGCGTGACGCAATCAGTGTATATAATCTACATTTTTTAACCTACTTTAAGAAATAATAACCCGAAATGGCACCGAATTGACAAAAGTACGAATATAACATGAAAGATATTATAGATGCACTGAAAATCTTACTTTGTGTGAGGCGACGCTCCAGGTGTTTATATCCGTGGATGAAGCCACACTGCAGTCGCAACTCTTCTGCGTCTCCGATGCCGAATATGATAGAGGCTAATGCTAATAGTAGCAATATCATGACAGAAACCATACATATTTAATATTTATTTAATATGGAATTGCATTTAGCATACTTGACGGATTATCATTTTATTTGGGGGTGTATGTGTACACATATTCCTTTTTTGCAAATCTTCCTGTAACGCTACAGAACATGGGTGTGTGTTACAAAAGAATTGAAGCCCAGATCACACTGAAATGACAGCATCGTTGGTGCAAATGAAGTAAATTAATCCTTATACTGAAATGTATTAATTCACATTTCAACAAAATGCATAAGGTAACATAGACTCTATAACACGCATGTGTGCGTGTGTGTGTGTATGTGTATGTGTGTTGGGGTTGTCTCCCCATGACCACCCTGGACTGAATTAGGTGGATGAAAATGAAGGAATGAATGTCATCGTTTTAAAACCAATGTCAAATCATCAATTGCTAAATTAACTGCGAATTAGTTCTCTGAATTAAGTATTAAAATAGAGGCCCTGTTATTCCGTTTCTATTCTACAGTAATAATAACCTCTACCACTTTACATATTTAACATAATTAACAGTGGATATTGGATAGGTGCAGCTATTTAAAAAAATAGCCTGATTTATTTAAGTTCAACATGTGTTCCATTACATTTGTGTATTTTCTGATTTTCCCCATGCCTGTGAATCGTGAAGTTTTGGCCTCTGTGTCACCTCGTAATACCACTGAAACAGTATAAATAAATGATCACTTAATAATGCAGCCACGTTCCAAAAACATTTTAATTAATATTCACATTAATGGGAAAAATGTGATCTAACAGATTTTGAAAGTGGCATGGTTTTGTTGACAGAGAGTGTGGTTTAAACTGTGGTTTATTTTTTTTTAGAAACTGCCGATCCTTTGACTTTTTATGCACAAACATCTTTAGACTTTACACAAAATGGTGAGGAAAAAGAATGAGGATGACAGCAAAATCCAGTACTGTAATATTGTAATTGTAATTTCTTTGATGATGAAAAGAGTGAGAGAACAATAGCCACACATGATCAGAGTTGATAGGAACGCTACAATAGCTTAAACCACAGCAGTCACAATATGACAACTGAGTTACAATTAAGAATCCAGGCTGTTCTAAAAGCAAACTGTTTTCATAAAGGAAAAACATAATGTTGTTCTTAATAAACTGATGGATTAGAGTATGCTGAATTTAAATGGTAGCATTTAATTAATGTTTAGAAAGTCTCTTATTAAAACTTACATTACTTATTCACATATTTCTTAAATGAGGAAGAGTCTGCTGTTTATAGAACATCCATTACTGCAGGTTTGAGAATGCATGGCTCTTTAGTTCCATCCTCTGTTTCTTCCATTCCTTGAGTTCCATGCTCCTTTCTTATTTTTGTACCACTGTAGCAATCACTGAATCTACTCAGGATTAATATCTGTTCTATGATTAATAAAAGAGACACAATATTTTCAGTATTAGCAAAGATCTCTCATGTCCATTTAGTGTATATGATATTTAGTCATATCATCCCTTCATATTAATGCTAAATCACTATATTTGTTTTTTATATGAGGTTGGACAAGCATGCACTTAAATAAGAAACACTTGCAATGTAACAAATTTTGTATGTAAAGAACTGTATATAAGAGAAAATATCTTGATGTAAATGCTGTAACCAAAATATTTGAAAAAATAAGTCATGCAGTGTTATCAAAACGTTACTGTGTCAGAAGTTTAAAATTTATACTTACATATCTGTTTCATTCAATAGGCAGCAGAAATGTGGAAAATGTAGAATTTCCATAATAAATTAGTGCTTTAAAGACATATAGAAAATCCTAATAAATCGTGTACTGCAGTGGTTTCCGAAATGGCGGATCTTTTGCAGGCAGCTCAGAGGTTAGACAAATGATGCATGTTTATATACATATGTACATGTACATATGTAATTAGCAATAATTCCAATGTAAAGGTGATTTGTCACTATTTGTTTTTCTCAATAAGAAGTTGCAGTTTTTAATTGCAGTGTTTAAAATAAAATTTTAGAGCAGAATACATGTAAATGTGTATGACTCAAAGATATTCTTATTTACCGAAGGGGGGCACTGAAGAAAACATTTAGGAACCACTGATGTAATGCATAAGGATGTAATACTTATACATACATATACATCTCACCTACTGGCTTTTGTGACATCAGGATCAGGGGTATCTCTGCAGTGACATTACTGTAAAAATAAACAGTAAAAAATAGGTCAGTTAATCACTATGAATTAAATCTCATTTAAGAAAGTTTTCATTCCATGGTATAAGACTGACAGAGAAGCACAGTCACTGTCCCTAACCTGGATGAAAGGTTACCCAGGAAACCACCACCTGCCACCAGGAGGTTCACTTTAATTTTGTAGGAAACCAGAATCCCCTTTACTTCTTGGTCTGTGCCATCATGCAGGCTACAAAAGAACATATGTTGACCCGATTTTTAAAATGTGTCATTTTATTAATCAAAGCAACTAGCATATTTACAGTATATCATCAGTTTATTTTATATCACATATGCATTTAGCAATAAAACATATTATACAAATATCAGTAAAATCAAACAGTAATATCAAAACATTTTTATTAGACATATGTATAACATGCTTAAAAAAAGGTACCAAATATATGCCATAATTGCAGCCATAGATGCTGGAATGGCAATAAAACCAAATACTACTGCATTGCTACTACAATAATCAATATGATATATCTCATATAGTTTCAGGACTGTCTACATCCTGTCTAGGATATCTACATTTATCTGGCATAATATAACCATGTCTGCAGGACTAAACACCACAGGTTCCAGGCATATGTAATTAAGACTCACAGTGTAGAAGATGCAAGATTGGTGTCTTCATCTTTTAGCTTTCCATCCAGTGCCAGACCACGCTTCTCTTTGTTGTTAGCCAGCAGAGGAGTGACATAATAATCCTTCTCTAAAGTGGAGCCACCATTTACTTGATCCCTGACATATTACACATTAGCAAACCAATGAATACTAAAATTTGTATAATACAGTCCCTTTGAAGTCCCTGACTAAACTAAAAAAATTTTTTTATAGTTAAACGCTCATGCATGGGTAATCATTGTTATATCATTTGCATGACATAAGTATTTTTTTTGCATACATAGACTGCTGCACAGTTCAAAAAGCAATATATTCAAATATTAAAGCATTATTTAAAAAACCTGTTTAATACATTCAGACAATACCTTTATGAAATCATCTCATGACCCCTTCCATTTTTTTAGCGACCCAGCAAGGTGAACTGCATGTCTTAGGCATGTTCATACAAGGACAATTTATGCTGACCAGTTAGCCTAAAGCTAAAGTCGTTTAAATGTGGGAGTGTCTAAGGTCACCCACTCAGGACATGCAGACTCTACATAGGCAGAGTCTAAGGTCAGGCTCTCTGTAGTTGTGAGGTGACCATGCTAACTGTTTTGCTGCCCCTGGTTACTAGTAATCAATTGGTTAAAATAATAAATATGTTTATTAGGATATTTACTATATGATGTTAAGCATATCTATCAGTGATTAATACAGTTATATATGTGATTTATTCTGTATCCCAAATTTCTGAAATTATCAGTGGATTATACTGATATTTAACATGTTTAATCTTAAGTATTAAAATGTAAAGAAATTAACTGGGCCAGTATTTCCTGGGATTTAAGCCCAGTGTCTTTTCAACTGCAATGTGATTTGCTTTTGTACTTACCCAAATTCTTCACAGAGTACAACTTTGGTGTATTTGTCAGCTGAATACAGTACAACATCTGCTGTTTGCTCAACTGAAAAATATATGTAGCAGAATACTCAGTCACATTATTCCATTGATATCTACATAATAACATATTGAGGTAAATCTCAGTAAAAAACTTACTGGAAATTATGACTTTTTTGACCACTTTGTTGGAGGTGTTGTTTATTTTTACATTGACCCGAATTGGATCTCCATGATAGTAGACCTGGAAGCAATTTGGCATATCATTATTAGCATTATCCTGTCTGCTGACACTGATGATATTAAATGAGCTTATGATATCTACTTTTTCTTCCAAATAACTGTTCTAAAATAATTTACTTTACTATAAAAAGGTGAACGATTTTGTAATGTTATTTGGTTTATTGATAAATTTACAGTACTTACTTTGTTTACTTTAAAAATGTGGTACAGACAAAATGAAAATATTTGGTTTCACACACTGGAAGGAATAAGTTTAAATCAAAAGCATCCTGTTGTTATGCATTTCTTGCACCACTCTACTAGAATTGTGGATCACATTTTTTTCAAGCATTTTAGATTTGAAGGACACCTTCTGCCACCTGCTATTTTGAGATCTCTCCACAGGTGGTCTACGATTGATACCTGAAGCTGAGCTCACTGCTGCAGAACCCAAGTGCGCCTTAGCTTAAGGTCAAGAACAGATGGCCGGATATTCTCCTTCAGGATTTTTTGGTAGACAACCAAAAAGGTTCTATTTACTACAGCAAGTCTTCCCGTTTCTTCCCAGACCATCACACTACAACCACCATATTTTACTGTTGGTATGATGTTCCTTTTCTGAAATGCTGTTCTACTTCTATGCCAGATGTAATACGACATACACCTTCCAAAAAGTTGGTTTATAGAGTATTTCCCCAAAAGTTTTGGAGATCATCAAGACCTTTTCTGGCAAAACTGAGACGATCCCTTTATGCTCCTTTTGCTTAGCAGCAGTTCTCATCTTGGAACTCTGCCATGCAGGCCATTTTTCCCTTAGTAATAAAGACCTTCATTTATAAACTGCATTTTGTGTTTACTTGTATTATCTTTGTCTAAAACATTTAAGCGTGACAAATATGCAAACGAATAAGAAATCACTAAGGGGGCTTCACTTTTTACAATTTTCCCAACACTGTATAATAAGATCACATTTGACTTTTTTTCCCACTAATTAGTTTGTGTCGATTCAATGCAAACAAAAGAATTACACAAGATAAATACACAACAAAGCATTAAAATTTTGACAGCTTAAAGAATTGGTGCATTATCTGGAACAAGGTAATTCTGGTCATGACTGTAATTAATAAATGAAACATTTAAAAATATGTACCGCATTCTCTATGGAGGTTTCAAGATGAATTGTTTTGTCTGACATCAGCAGTTGCTTGCAAATGTTCACCTTAGGACCAGGCTCTAATTTGTCTGGCGCAAACTGGATTTTACGAATAATTAAACGGCACGTGTCCCTAAGGCAAAGAGAGGGAAAAATTACTCAGGTGCTGAAAAATGTATGTAAAGATAATAAGGATAAAATAATAAGGATAGTAAGGCAGTATATACTTCTTGTCAATCTTCTCATCAGGATTGTCTGCCTCATTGGCAATGTAGGCTTTTACTTCAAAGTCAACACCACAAGCCTGCTGAAGTATGAACAAGTACATTCATAAGGAATCATGATGAATCGGTTTGAAAGCTATATATGTGCATGTGTGAGGAAATACCTTGCCTTTGTCCCCAGGCGCTGGCTGGAGTGTTACAGAACATGGCAGATTAGCTGGAATCTGAACAATCGAGAGATACAGATTTCAGTATCATCACCTTAGTGAAAGTGCATAGTACACAGCACTCCACAGGTTCACATACATTAAAAGTGAAGGGGTGTCCGTCCTCCCCTACTTTCTTCATCAGGGCATCCTGCATGGGCGTGTTAGCTGGTTTGTCTTCAGAAAGTGGAGGATATATTTGAAATTGCTGTATCCATATGTCTTTTCTGAAAGACAGCCCAATCACATCCAAATCCTCACTTCCATATCGGAAGGCACATGCTAACTGCACCCATACTGCAACAAATGAGAAGTGCTTTAAGCAGCATTCACACTACTGACTAATTTAATTTGTGACCATAACTCTAGTGGTTGTACATTTTAACAATATAAATGCTGTTCTTAGTTCTACCTTTCCTTCCATCAAGTTCTGATGGGTCTACTTTGAGCACTCCATCTGTGAATGATATAAGCAAAACATTTTGGCTATTTGCATAAATTTCTTTATATATCTTTGTATATTGTCAGATTTCAGATGTGCAATTTGTATTGTATCATACTTTATGTACACAGCAAAGTATAAAACCTAAGAACATACCAACAACGTCAACATGGTCCACATGGTCCACAAAATCTCTCTTCCCAAGGTAAAGACATATCTGAAAGCAGGAGATTCACACATTAAAAGCAACATTTCTATAATGTATAGTGTCATGTAGATTTGTAGCTCACTTACTGAACCATTTCCACTGTTCTTCTTAAAAACTCTGTAAAACAGAAGAGTTTGATATTCAGTGTAGATCATAAAGATTTGTGCTGCTGGTGAGATACAAGTTACAACCAGGTTTACTTTCAGTGCTGTACTGCTTTATAGAAGGTCACTAAATGCTATTTAATGTGCAGAGTAGCTTACTTAGAATTGAAAAGGCAGTCATATCAATTACACTGCTCCCAAAAATTAGGGCATAGTTCAAAATGAATACTAATAGAATCCCACAAGAACTTCTGGCAAATCTGATCCTGTCCTTGGCCATCACTGTCAATGTGTTTTGCCAGTCTTGGATGACCATACACCCTACTGAGCAGTCACTGTGTTGCACTCTCATCCAGTTGACTTTGCTTCTGTTCACTCCCATTAATATGTCACTTGCTACTCAGTTGCGATAATTAAGTTTCATTTGCATAATCAAATAATTTTCTTTGACTTTTCATTTGCTTTTCTGATGAATGAAATAACATCAGATGCTTCTTTTTTAATCCATTCATATTAATTTTGAAATATCCCCTATTTATAGACGTTAAGGCATTTAGCACTTTGAAATGTTGCCATTCCTTTTCACCACACTTAAAACATGCTTTGGTATAGAGGATAGTAAGCAATATTTAGGCAGTCCATACACTGCTAACAAAAATTAGAGGATCACTTAATTACAGGACATTTCATTTTGAAGTATTTCTGAAGTAATTTTTGTGAGAAATATAGTTTGTAAGAGGAGAGTTGTATACAGGTGTATGTGGTTCTAATCCACTGGTCCAAATGTCAAAAGTATAAACAAAAGCTGAAAATGCTTTTTTAAACAAAGTAACAGAAACATTTTAAATACATGTAAGTGCTCATTTATTTAAGATTAATTCAGAATTCCTATTTTCTACTATCAATAATATGTTCTCAGTGTACTGAGGTACTGTTCATAGACTGAGATAACATACATATACATAATAATGCAATATAAAATAAATAATATGATCTCCACAGTTATTGTTTTTCTTTTGAGATTTATGGTGATCGGCATACTCTACTGGTGAATTATCGCCATGGGCTGAATTATTAGACTGGACTGAATTACATACATCATCTTCAGAGGGTTACACCATTGAATGTTCCATTCAGGGTAGTGATGTTAGGAATATGAATTTTTGTTTGTATATTGATGCAAAAAAATTCAAATGAACCATCCGAAGAGGCATTCGGATTCCGAGGTTCCGTTATATATGTATTATATCAGTAACATACAAGAATTTAATTAAATAGTATTAATTTGAATTTTCCCAGCTTGCCAAGCTTTATTTTATAACATGAACAACTTAATCTTATGGTACTTACTTTGTCATGATCCTGGTTGCTGCAGCTGATGTGTTTCTAAAATGTAAAATGCAACTATTAAGTCAATCGTTTGGAATAAGAATATCGTTGTCAATACACAATTTTGTTTTGGTTAAAATGGATGAGAAGAATAATCTATGGTCCCACATAAACAAGTTTGTTCCATATTTCTCTAATACATGTCATGTGACAGGAATCCTTACAGTGTGTTGCTGCTTCAGTCATGGGTCACCTAATCCATGTGTCACATTAAAAATATTCAACAGAAAGCACATTACTAAATTTTTTTTTCAAATATAGGCTATGAGGAATTTGTATTTCTGTCAGACTTCTTATACTAGCTTACATGGTTCGTACATTTTTTGTAAAACTGAAAATGACTTATAGAACGTAATATAACGTAGTATCCACCTATTTATTCTTACAGTGAATTCTGGAAACAATGAGCTCCACGGCTGCCTATGGATCCTCTTATAACAGTTGTTATTTAATAACAAGTGGACAATGCTAACTTTAGATACTGAATGCCTGCAATATGTGCTACATGATACCATTTCATATTTGCTAAATTAAACCACGGGTCATTGTGGCCATTTTTGCATTATCCATTTTTTCTATGCTCAAATCCTCTACGCCATGGCTCCTGTTGTCTGATCTTCATGGATGCAGTAATTGTATTAACGCTAGAGCCTTGGCCCGGTTCTCTTACCTCCTCAGCTTGTTGGCTGCTCTTGTGTTTGCTGTAATCCGTCAGATGCCTGTTTGCTTTGAGAATGCATCAGTCACCTTTGCTTATCTGCCTTTATACTTTATACCCTCCACCCTCCTTTCACGAAACACAGCCCATTATATAGCAGGGTGCCCTTTTTGATGCCAATCCAATTACTTCATTAGGCTTCTTCTTTATACAGGTACAACATGTATAAAGATAGCAGAACACTAGACTTAAAGAGATTACTGATTTACCAGGATAGTGTACTGCAGGAAAGGTGTCAGAAATAAGGTAGGTTTGGTTGGATTACATGAAATGCTTTTAGAAGTTCCCTTGTTCCTTTCTTAGAAGAATTGTCTTAGAAGAGAACTTTCTATGGATGTTAAAGTCATGATAACACTTCCAACTAATATTGATTGCCATTCAATTCCAAATAATCAGTGGTATATAGCACTGTTGCTGTGATATAAATACATTATTAGATCATATTTATCTTGGTCCGAAAGGAGTGAATATAACTAATTGATCACACTGAGTTATATCTTGTGTTATCATTATCAAATATATTTTGTATTATCACAACTATCTTTGGTTTGCAGAGATTTATTTCTGCTCGGCTTTGAAAAAAGTGATCTCACCACCATACACTGAATTTTGTTAACTTAAACTATTGAGTGGTAAGCTCTGCAGGTATGCAGTCTAATTACTGTGACAGAGATAATAATAATAATACAATTATTATTATTAGTTACACTTACATAGTGCCTCAAACTCAAGGGTGCATTAAAATCTACACTGATTTTACATTCGATCAGCCAGCGTCACAGCAACATCCCAGCTATAAATGTATGCACTTTCAACACTGTGACAGACTGATTATGTAACTATGTTTCCATTTTGTATGGGATGAGTGCAAGCAGCTCACACACCATGATCCCTGGATTTTCTTCTCAAAGCTGTCTGCAGATGGTCTACAGAGGGCTTGTAATCATTGTCCATATGGTAGGATATTTAATATGTAATACTGAATATTGCCATTGATTAAGATAAATGCAAAATACCGTTCCAAGAATTGAAAATGGACCTGATGTAAGGGCTTAAATCTCCACTTGAAAGCCCATGAATGGTGTAAAAAAATTGTTTTTAATAAATGCATTTCAAATTGAAACAAATGACAGTTGGAATAGCTGCAGCAATCAGCGATGTCAGTGCATGTTAATAGTTTTCTTGCTAACTATCCAAATGACAATTGATAGCTTTCTAGCTCAACTGACCAAGGTCAAGGCTTTCATATAAAGTTCAAAATGAATTTTCTCACATAAATGAGACAAAAATATATAAATCATAAATAGCAGAGGTAAGTAAACACACACTACCTTCACTGATGATTGTCCAGTCAGCAGAACAGTCAATTTAAAAGAAATTTGAATTTATTTTAAAATATTGTTTATTAAGAAAATGTATCCATTTTAACACGTTTCAGAGGACAATGGCTTCCAAGTGCCTTAACACTAGTAAGACTGAAATGGTAAGATCCTGAGGACATAGCCCCTCCGTCTACATAACCATTAGATGCCCATCAGATCAGAACCCCTTTGTTGTGCCTATGTTTGCTGCTATTTCAGTCCTAATTTCACTTGTTTTCATTTGTCTTGATGATTGCATGGATGTTGCTGAAAAGATGTCTTCTTGAACGCATTAATGCTGTTATACAATCTCAATGCACTTTTTTGCATTAATGCTGCTATTACAAAACTGAAAATTATCTTTCCCTAGGGCACTGACATAGTTGCATATCAGGACCTCATATCAAGTTCTTGGCTTTTGGACTTGTTGCTGAAAATGCTCTGGATGGTCTTTTTGTCTTTGATCAAGAGCACACAGCTTGTATCTCTTCCAAATTCACTTGACCTTAATAAATAATTTCACTGTGATGGTCCATCCAGGATGTTGTTGCTTCTGAGTATTTTTAATATAATGCATCTTAAATTAAAAACAGTTCCCCTTGGTTTTGGCTGACCTAATGGATATTACATGAACACAGGACCACAGCCTAATGCTAGAGGGCAGTGATGGCATGCAAAATGTGCCAGGATTGGGATGGCAAGCCCTGGCAAAACTGGTTTGATTGATACTGGCGCTCAGTTGCTCTCATGATCGGTGTCTTGTTGCACCCTCGCCTTACATTGGCACCAGGTATGGTAATTGGTAGAATGTTTTTTGTGGTAATTACGGGAAAAAAACATTACTTTTAACATTTATGTGTTCCCTATAAAAGGAGTGCAGCATAAGACCGAAATGCCTGAAGAAAAGTAGTGGTTGTTAGTTAGGGCCAGATTTCTTTGTGACTTGCTCTACTGTTTTCTGGTTTAGTGACATCATTCCTAGGCCTCGTGCAACGAGAGATTGTGTTTCGTTTTTTCACTGCATTCATTTTTTTATTTACTTGTAGCATTTATTATTACTGAGTTAGTATTAGCGATTGAGTCCTCCTTTCGCTGCACCTTCCACTGTGTATCGAATGCTGCTTATTTTGACAGCATCTTCCTTTAGTTTGTATAAGTCCGGCCTCTGTTACACCAGCTGTGAATTCAGATTCTATAGATGTACTGTAACTCAGATTTTTTGTGAAGTGTGTCAGCTCTTAAGAGCACGCCCTTTCTCTATGCACAGTCCTGCATCCCTGCACTTGGGTCTGACTCCCTGGTTCACCCTAGCAAAAGGGACCAGAATGGACCCAGTGGGAAGCCCTCCCCAAAGCCTCTCCCTTAGACAGGTGCTCGAGATTCAAGGGGCTGCTTTCGGGTGGCATGAACAGCTGCTGCTCGATATCACGCTTAAAGAGGCCCTAAAAGGACTGTGCTCTGGGTAGCCGGCCGTCCAAGAGGCCGCACACTACGTGCTCTAGCCTGGGAGGCCCTCGAATGAAACAACGAGGAGGCCTTTGCTGAAGCGTTCCAGCTTACCTTTCCTCTGGTGCTTAGGGCTACTACTAGCAAAGCTGGTTGTGGTCGCCAGGGATAGAGAGAAACAACATAATAGGGTGAAACAGAGTGGGATTATAAGGGATTTTCCATAAAAAACAAAAACAGGGCTTACTTTATATAAAAAATAGCTATCATTTTCTATATTAAGTTACATTTGTATAGTAGCATTCACTCCTGTGCCATGTCTGTTATGTACATATGCAGCTTTAGTGTTCGTTTAGTTCTGTTGGGTATTCTGTGTAGTATCTCTACATTTAAATAGCAGCATCCCTGATTGACCAAACTTCAGGAACCAAAAATATAACTACCTTACATACAAAGAAACAACATGACAACTACCATTCTTGAAAATTATTATGATGGACTAACTAGAATGGCCTAGACTAGCTCAGAGACATCTTGATCTTCTGATTAAATAATGTTAATTATTTATTTTTTAACAAAAAACAAACAAACCAAAACACCCCCCCCCAAAAAAAAACAACAAAAACAAACAAACAAAAAAAAACACCACCACCAGCAACAAATACTGTAGTTTTGAAAAAGCTAAAAGAACAACCTTTTTAGTGAGCGAATCCAATTTAACAACAGGGGGTGCTGCAATGCACTAATACCTTTGTGTGCGTGACCAGTGAATTGTGTATCCTATGACTCGTACTCTCATCTAACTTTCTGAGATATGCATCCATTGATCAGACAGAAATGAAGACGACATGAATGCAGGGGCCACATGGACTCAAATCTCAGCTCCTTCATCAACCTACTTATATGTGGAAAAACAATGACTTTCACAGGCTGCAGATAATAAGCCATGGGTTGGGCATGAAGTTTTATTTGCCTGTCTTTGTGTGTGCATTTGAGTTGTGTTTTGCTTTCGTGGTTAAGGGTTAGTTAGAACTGTGCAGCACATTTTTTGCTGAGCCAAGAGAGAAAGAACAGCCAGGCGGCTGCCAGTGAAGAAACAAAGTCGAAGAATGAAGAAAAAGGAGTGGAGGAGGAGCAAGGTTGTAGGAGGACAGAACAGCAGCACTTGAAAAGGGGATGATCATATCCATATGGAGTAGGAGGTGGCTCCCTCAACTTCCTGAGACAAACCGAGACTGAGAGAGAAAACGGAAAAACAGAAATGGCAAACTCATAAATGAGGTCAGCAGCAACAGAGCAACAGCAGAAAACCATGAGGGCTCTATCCACAGACATGGACATAAAGATGAGTCACAAACATTTATTTTTGTCCAAATTCATTCTTAAGAACATGTAAAAGTAGGCTTATTGTCTTATTGTGTTTTTGGAGTAGAGTTAGTTCTTAATGGGGCTGGGCTTGGTTTCAAACAGCAGTGATGAAGTCAAGTCACTTGGAGGAATCCTCTCTAAAGTGTTTCTTTTAGCTCTCGTCTCTCTTCCTGCCTTGGCATCTGGAGCAGCAAAACATTTCCTACGTCTGCTGTGCACTCTGCAGGGGCCATAGGCTGTGGACATGCATCGTCCAAGATTGCAATTTTCAGGACAAAAAGACAGCATGGCATGGAGACTGGCAGTTTCCAGCATGCCCTTTACACACAAAGTCCAGGCTTGTCTGTTCTTCTGTAGCGACATCTTAATGGACCTCTAGACATCAGCTGCAGACATCAGCTGAATTTATTTGAGGGGTACCTCCCCCTGTTTCCTTATAAGGCAAAAATAACTGTGTGGAAAATCATTTGAATTTTGTGGTGGCTGTGCTCTGTCGTGCGCTCAGATATCAAACCATGTCTTTTTAGCCTTGTTTTTGCTTCTTCTTTGCTGAACAATCTTCCTAGCATTCATTTATAGGAGACAAAAGACACTTTTGTGTACATGGAAACATGTTTGTGTAAGTGTATGTAATGCTACTGGGTTCCTAGAATCAGCTGGATGACTTTGCGTAGCAAACAGCAGGACAGAAAATAATCTTTGAAGATTATTTTTCATCTGCCAAACCTTCACATTGAAAGAGTCGGTCCTGGAGACACCCAAGGTACAGGTTTTTTGCTCAGCAATGGTGGAGCACTCTGAAATCCTAACATGCATTTGGACCGCTGAGGAAAGCGTGTGAGCTTCATGTTTTTCTCTTTGACTGTTTCGCTGCCCAAAGTGGATCTGTCTTTTGGACATTTTACGTGGACTTTTTTCATCCTGGTCGATAGAAGATAGATGTAAGAACTGGGAAGAAATTTGGTGCTGTGCTTGCTGGGTCATCATGACGGCACCAGCGTGGTATCACTGGGACATCAGCCGAGTTCAGGCAGAGGAGCTGCTGGCTCGGGCTGGAAAAGATGGCAGCTTCCTGATACGAGACAGCGAGTCAGTGCCAGGTGCCTATGCACTTTGTCTACTGTGAGTAGCACCCCCACACACAAGCTTTCCTCAAACCAGTATTAGCATTTATCACACTTGCTGTACCATACAGAATGTGGGCTGATTGTATCATGTGTTTACAGGACTTGTGTTGACAGAAGTTTTGCTTCAGAAATGCTTTCACCACATGGAGACAGGATTTCAGTGTTTTACTTAGTATGCCCTTGCCTTCAGCAAAACCATAATTGTTATTTGATGTTTATTTCCATTAGTGTGAATAGGTTTACCCTACTCGATTATTTACGCGCAATTCTCCATCATTAAAATTGTTCTCATTTGTACTCGAAACAGATCTCTTTTTAGGGCAAAAAGGTTATGAACAAAATGCTGCAAACCCCCATCGTGTAGCAGGTTTTATGTGTGCATAAGTTAAACAGATTTAGCAGTTTTCTGTCTACAGAGCTACAGTCACATATTTGAGGTTTATGTTAAGTTCCAATGCTTTTAGCAGTTAAATGGTCAGATGACTATTGAAGATTGGCCTTGTTCCCTTTATATCATAACTGTACAAGCTGCTAGACTGCTTTCCCTGGCGTATGGAGGGAATTACAAAGTTCCAGTGATTTTACTACTAACTTTTTACTCTCCCTTCCAGGCTCATTCCTGAAGTCTGAGTAAGCCAGCTCATTCTGCTTTTTTAAGTTTTCTCACTTTCACTCTCATGAGTTTCTGTCTCTCTCCCCATTTACCTCATTTTATTCTTCTCTCTTTCACTTCCTTCCACCGTTCACCTCTCAGTTTTTGTCTCAGATTCTGTTGGCAGATGTTCGTTTTCTGCCTGTGTATACTAAATCCATATCATCTGTTAAAATTCGAACGCTCAACGTATTAAACTTTAATTTCTATGACAATTTTGATCTCAGCTGCATGGTTAAAGAAACTGTATACAAGCAGGATGCTGTGGTTGGCCTACATTTTAATACGTGCCAGAAAGAACAAACAAAAATGGCTATCCAGCAGGTGAACAAGGTCACCAGTGTCTTTGTATGATGGCACATTAACCATCCAGGGTTGTGTGGCAAAAACCCTTTGTGAAAGGAAGTCATACGGTCAGTGAACCTCAATATTCAGAATATGTGCCAAACAGAACAGCAATAGCCAACTGGCAGATCAACTGTCAAGGTTGATAAATAAACAATAATCAATCTAATTTTTTAAGTCCTTTTATCAGTTTTTAAGGCCTTACACAGGCAAGAACTGTCAAATCTTACTTGATGCTTACTTTGTTTTAAGGTCGTTAAGATGTTTAAACCAGGTACTGTTTGCTGTTCTTTGTACTCGACTGAAGCAGAGGGGTGATCATGCCTTGTTTAACAAGGATGTTTGAACATAGCAGTATTTTCTGCTATGCTATATTTCTTATGTAGAACACTTTTTAAATGTTAAATTTGGCCTATAAATAAACTTTACCTGCTAACTTTACTTAGAGTGGTTATTACCAGGGTAGTGCGATTTGACATTAATGTTAGTTTGTACCTTGGTCGTTCTGGCCACCTCAGTGATCCAAAGTTTTGCTCACAGAACTTTTGCTTACATGCCTGTGTCATTTGTAAACTTTGTAGTGCTGCCTTTAGTGTGCAGATTCCTTTCTTTACCAAGGTTAATAAGAACTGTGCTGTTTCTAGATTCCAACGTCATGTTCACACTTACCGAATTCTCCCTGATGCTGATGGATTGCTGGCTGTCCAGGTGAGGGCAAACCTTGTTAATTACTGAAGAAAAAGCAAAAATGTCAAAATTTGCAACTAACGAACCATATGTCTGTTATTCACAACTGTTATAGCTGACTTAGTAGTAAAGCAAAAACTGGAACCTGGTACAACACTAACAGCTAAACTACAAGCCAAGTTAACAGTTTACAGTATTTTTTTTTGAGCTACTGGGATAACCCTGTCAAAATATGTTATAGTGAATCAGTTCTATTCTAGAATATTCTATTCTATTATTAGGGTTTTATCTTAAGCTTATTTACATATCCATTGTTGTCACAGATGTTTGTCAGAACTAGAATAGGACACAAATGGCAAATTTATTTATGCAGTTTATCCTGAGAAATGAGGGGCTCTGGCACATATCCTTGTAGTACACAAGATGCAGGCATAAGCAGTGGGATGGGATCTCAGTCTATCCTAGGTAGGGTTCACTGTTGCAGTGCCATGAGATGATCCCCTGACTGAACATTCTTAGACACAGGCAGTTGTGTTCGGGTATGACCAATCCATTCCAGTTACTCTTTGGAAGCTGAGCTGGTGGCATAACGTTAGAACGCTATGTCAACCAAATGCCCTAAAGAATGTTATGGGAAACAAACAATTAATTCCAAAGCCATAAATGGCTAATTTGACAGTTTATAGGCATGTGGATTTTGACAGCAGCAGTCAAACAATGAACATAATGTAGTCTCAAATAAGGTTTACGAACTTCTAGCCCCAAATGACATAAATAATACTAATAAATAATAATACATAATAATAATATTTACAATTATACTTAAAATATACAGAAGCTGCATAGATCAATAAAAAATTTGAGATCATGTAAAAGAAAATAAAAATATAACACAATGAAGAATATCCAGAGCACATGGTGTCCATTTTTTTCCCAAACAAGACCTGGAATACTAATTCATCTGCATACAATACATGTTTCCACTGTGTGATGGTCCATTCCAGGCCAGGGTTTTTCAAAGAATAGGGTTGTGTCAGTGCCCTTAACAAAAAAAATACAAAAAAGTATTTTTAAACATTTCATAGCCTTTCCTTCTTGGTGCTTTTGTGCCAAATCATGATTACAATCACCTGTTGACATCACATGTTTGAAATCACATCATTATATAGTTGTGTTACTAGCTCTAATTTTTTTGGAATGTGTTGCAGGCCTGAAATGTAGGAATGAATGCCTATTAACAAATAAAACAAAGTTGATGAGATGAAAAATGAAATAACCATATAATGTTGAACCACAATTTAAAATTTGTATTTTCCACACTGTCCCAACATGTTTTGATTTGGGGTTGTACTAAAATACAGTAAATATTGTGATCCTAATCTTACTTTAAATCTTGGGACTGAAATGGAGATTTGAATGTGTTGTCTTTTAGAGAGGATCAAGGTTGTTAACTCAAAGACTTAATAATCACACATATAAAGGATTTGGGTACGTCTGTCACCTGCTCAGGTAAAATCTGTACTCATTTCTAAGAAGCACAGGGTGCCAGTGGCGGATCTGATAATTATGGTGTTCTATGGTAAATGCTAGTCAAGCTCTACAGTTCTGGGCAGAGAGCACAGGGCCCAGTACAGGACGTTTTGGTCCTCAGACCACCATCAAGCCTGTTTCTGATTGTTTGGTCAGATATCAGGGATCTGCAGGATTTGGAATACCTGTGCAACTTTTGTTGGGGGCAAGTACCCATATCCCAGTGGCATCATGGCACTAGTAGTGATTCCGACCCTAGCAAAGTGCAAACCTTGTAGAAAATCAGCCAGAAAAGACAAAGACAGCTAAATGGAAATGGCCTCCATCTATTAAGCCATTCCTGTTTTGGGGGGTTCCTCTAGTGCACATGTTGTTAATTTAATTAACAACAAAGCAGCTGAAATTGATTAACAGCCCCCTGCTACTTAACTGACCAGATCAATACCCTAGAAGTTGAACTGATTTGATGTTGTACTCCAGAAGTACTAAAAAGTGCTTCTGTAATTATTTTGAGCATTTTATATAGAGAACCGTACAAAGAATTCTATATTTTTCAGATTATTTTCTGCATATTGTTTAAGTTTTAGCTGTTTTTGTGTTAATCATCCTCTACGCCTTTATCAGTGCTCACTGGATTCTAAAAATGGCACTGTGGTGTCTTATCAGTGTCAGTACTGAGAATGATCCACCACCAAAATAGCCCCTGATCTATTGGGGTCCTGAGTATAATATAAAGAGGGCTAACAGAGTATGTAGTGGAACAGATGGACAAAAGTTTGTAAATGTAAAACTACAAAGTGCAGTGAGTGACTTGAGGCTTTACAGTACTTTTTGAGCACCGTAATATATGATAATGTATTTCTGATTAATACAACTTGTGAATGTATTGTTTTAAAATACAACCCCAATTTCAATGAAGTTGGGACATTATGTATAACATAAATAAAAACAGAATACGATGAATTACAAATTTTCACATTTTCCACCCATATTCAATCAAATACACTACAAAGACAAGATATTTCATGTTCAAACGAATAAAATTTATTGTTTTTTGCAAATATTCACTAACTTTGAATTTGATGCCTGCAACACGTTCCAAAGAAGTTGGGAAGGGCATGTTTACCCCTGTGTTTCCTTTTAACAACACTCAACAAGTATTTGGGAACTGCGGACACATTGTTGAAGTTTTGTAAGTGGAATTCTTTTCCATTTTTGCTTGATGTACAACTTCAGTTTCTCAACAGTCTGTGGCCTCTGTTGTCGTATTTTGTGCTTCATAATGAGACACACATTTTCAATGGGAGACAGGTCTGGATCTGCAGGGCGGCCAGTCTAGTACCCACATTCCTTTATTATGAAGCCACACTGTTGTAACACGTGCAGAACTTGACTTTGTCTTGCTGAGATAAACAGGGGTGTCCCTGAAAAAGACTTTGCTTGGATGGCAGCATATGTTACTCCAAAACCTCTATGTACCTTTCAGCATTAATAGTGATAAAACACAGATGTTTAAGTTACCCATGCTATGGGCACTGACAAACCCCTTATACCATCAGAGATGTTGACTTTTGAACATTGCGCACATGACAATCCGGACAGTCCTTTTCCTCTTTAGTCAGGCGAACACGACATCCATGATTTCCAAAAACAATCTGAAATGTGGACCACATCTGACCACAGTACACTTTTATACTTTGCGTCATCTCAGCTGAGCTCGGGCCCAGTGTTTTAACTTGCCCTTGTAGATGGAGCGATGAACTGTATTCACTGACAGTGTTTTTTGAAGTGTTCCTGAGCCCAACTGACAATATCTATTACAGAATGATTTCAGTTTTTAATGCAATTAATTGAATATGGGTTGAACAGGATCTTTGAGGTTCTTTTGTCCTCTTGTGAGTTGCGTTTAACAACCACTATTAAGCTTTTATCTAAACAACACTGTGTAGATATTTTTTATATAATAACAGCTGCTGTGAAAATAGGTTAATTAATAAAAAAATATTTGAACCAGCTTTTATCTACTTGTTCATTTGATATAATTATTGTTTCAATATACACAGATTCACCCAGACAGAAAAGTCTGATTGATGCCTTTTTGCATTTGTGACATGAATGGACTGCTACGGACTGGAACAATATTGTCAGTATCTAAACCTGATACCTGTTTAGAATCTGACAATGTTTGGATTCATGTATAGAGGCCTTGTGGTGAACATATCAATCCTGCCTTTTTTGTGGAGTGACACATTGCCCTAATTGATGGGGTGGCATTGTATATGACAGTCAGTCAACCACAATTGTGATACGAGGGACACTAACAACTCAATATGTGCAGGGCATCCTGTTGGTATGTGTTGCCTCTCACGTTAGGGCTTTTATCTGACATTTTTCAGAAGGAAGGTTTATGCCAGATTATTCCTTTCTCTTTATTCTTTGGTCACCAGATTTAACGTCAATCAAGTATTTATAGGACCAGCTAGAACGCAAGCTATAAAAGCTAAAAGTTTGCAGGATCTACAGGCCTAGTTGCAATTTATGTGGGAAAAATGTGCCACATGATACCATACAGAATCTGCGTACCTCCATACCCAACTGTATCTCTTATTGTATCTTATATCCAGGCTACAACATTTATTGACATCTTATTCCTGTGAGATTTACTAAACGTTTTGTGCAGTATAAGTGACATTTAGTTGATTTCAGTTCTCTAAACAGACAGAACTCGGGGACAAGAGGAACATTGCAGTAGGAACACTGCAGTATTTGTACTTTCAGTGTGTATGCTATAGTAGTGTTTGTTGCATGTGTTAGGTTGGACAATGACCTCAGTAGCTCTCTGAGAAAAGCATGTGTTTCGCAGAGATTCTTTTTAACACCCACACATGATATTTAATGCAGTGACTGGAATGGGTTTTATTTCTTTTATAAATGTGTGCATTATATCTATGTGTGCGCATGTGTTTTTGTTTTCTAAAATGTATGCATATAATTATTTTTATATTAAAAAAGACAATCACACAACAGTAATATTAACATTCACACACCACATTAAAATGCAAGAATATCTCTCCAGTTCATAGGACAATGGGAAGCACACACGCACAAACACAACACACTTTAGAGGCTTCTGTCAGCTTTTTGTGATTTGATTCCTTCTTTCAGTTGAGCATAGTTGCTAGTTTCCTGGGATGTTGGTTTATTTAACAAGATAATATACACATGTACCTCGGATTTCATTGTTAATTAGTTCCAGAAAAGTTGTCAAGAACTGAAAAGAGTACAAAGCTACTTTTCCCATAAGGAATATTGTAAATGAAATGAATCCATTTCAGACCCCCAGAAAATCCAAACAGTATAAGGTATATTATAATTATATTAACAGTAAGCTTATTTTGTAATAAAGTGTTGAGAAATGTTGTGTATTTTAATGATTATTGATTGAAAGTTAAAAGTAAATGCAAAGCGCTTACTATATTAACTTGTAGCTGCTAGTGCTAACTGCAGCTTGTGTTCTGAAGAATTTAGTTCCTGCTTCTTTTGCCTTATGACTAACCTTTTTAGATGTACAGTATTTGAACTAAGTACACAGTACTGTAAATAAAGAAATACATAAATCGGTTTGAGTCTGCAGTGACCAAGGGATATTGTAAATCAAGTTTTAGCTGAGTCACGTGCTCGACTCAAGTTTAAGCAAGTGCGCTGAGTAGTGAGCAAATGATGAGGGCCGAGACAAATTTTTATAGTCAAAATCCTTCAAGAACCAAATTTGGTGACTTGCAAGATGGTTGAGAATTGAAGTATCACTGTACTGTATACCAGATTAGTTTGTGCACTGTTCTATTCTAAAAACAATTATAAAAATGTACAGTGTTGCTGTCATTTGGCTAGCTTGGGGGTTTTAGGATAAAGGTGAAGAGCAATGGCAGTTTTAACCACCAGCCACAGTGGAGAGTCTTCCCCTGTAATAATAACTTTTTTAAATGTAACACGCCCATTTTCCACAAGTTAAGACAGTTCCCTGGGATCTTAATGAACATTCCACACGGATCAAACAACAGAGCATCTATTTCACCCTGTCTAAATATCCCTGTTAAGTTACTGTTTCGACTGCCTGTATCTTTAAATAATAATGAGCCTCTGCTCACAGCAACTGATAACCGTGAACCCTGGTACAATAAATTAACTTCAGTAACCCATGATAACCTGAATAGGGCACAACTGTAAGATAGTTTTAACCTTGCCTGAAATAGTTTCCTTACTCAGTCGTTCCCTCACCACTAATTAGATTGTTCTATATAGAAAACTATTTAAAGCACAAGTAAGGCAGATGGTGGAACAGAATTTGGGCAGGAGTTAAGAGTGTGCTGGAAACAGATCACAAACACTGGTCTATGCTATTGTGGTCTATATGACATTATGATTTAAGACATTCCATTAAAGTTTGTAAATACAGGTATGCATTACCTAATGTGCACCATACATTTTGTGAAATTGGATGTTACGTGACTTTGATGTTTTCCTAGCACCATAGTAAATATTCACATACATACAGTATGTAGGGCATAGTATGTAGTATGTGGGATCCTTTCATGTAGCGGTAGTTACTAAATAACCAAGATACTGTACACATTTCATACTGTTCTCATCAACACTCTCTCTGGCTCTCATTTAATGAGCATGAGTTGTCTGCTGGATTGAGCATGAGGCTGTAAAACTGTTATGTTGACATTCCTGTCCTCTGCCATCTTAAGTAAATTCTTAGCTAAAAATAATCACTTTTGGAGGCATCAGTTATTTAGTTTACATAAAGAGTTTCTACTAGAAATGCTCCACAGTTCATCTGACCTTCTCCCAAGAAACTTAGCATTAATGTTATTAAAATCAATAATCATGAATAATCATGAAATGATTTGTTGCCAGTCCTTTGTAATTCACGGTAAAGATGTCAAGCGGGTGTCAAGCCAAAATAATGAGTGTGTGAATATCACTTTTTTGGTAGTATATTATACTGCATTACATGCTTCCAGTCCAATTTCTATTTACTCTACTACACCTGTAAATTATTTACACAAAGTTTAAAACAGCTGGTGGATTTTTTACATAATAATAGTTTAATTAATAGTTTTACTTGCTATTTATCTAACATGGAATATGTGCCCAATCACAAATGTACTTCTCATGCTTAAGCAGAGCTACCTGGGCCGCCTTGTAATGAAAAAGGGGACAAAAATCTGAACAGCTTGTTGAATTCCATGTCTCCCAAATTAATTGAATGAGCTGACAACTTGATTAGGATTATGTCTATATACCACTTTTTTGCTCTAACTTGGCATCATTAGAATAGTCAGCTGAATGTGTTAGAACAAGTAGAATATAATTAAATATAAAAATTCTTGACCATATTTACTTTTTGCTAACTGTGAACCTTACATACGTATTGTGCAGGATATTTATTTGTTTAAAATTCTGACTTTGTGATCTGATGCAGTTGATACTTTATGTTCCTTTTTTGTTATATGATAAATTTTTTTTATATAGATAGTAAAAACCTAAATATAAATATAATAAAACATAAAATATAAAAAAATAATTACATTTTATATTTAACATGTGTGTGTTTTTTCTTTTCAGACCACACAAGGAGTGCAAGTGAATTGTTTCCGTACTCTTGGGGACTTAGTTTTAGGATACCAGCAACCTCATAAAGGCCTGGTAATTCCATTGCTTTACCCAGTACTGCGAGAGGTGGAACTAGTGGATGAGAGCTCTGGTGAGACACACATACACCCACACACAAGTATTGTCTCTGGTTCCCTGATAATGGGGTCAACTACTTTCACATGCGTGTGAAATAAGTTACTTCTACAATTACCGCATTAATCAGACAGCTGTGTGAATGAACAGCGTGGATGTTTTCTGAAACTATATTACTACTACTACTACATAGAAATGCTATATGGGACACTGTAGTTTAATTATACTGACTAAATAGCCAATATAATATAGTAGTTCCAATTAATTTATTTCATATAAACATTGTATCAACACCAGCACATACTGATTTTTTATAAGATGGGTAAAATCACAACTAGAACACTGTACACCTAGATCTACTGTACACCTACTGTACATCATCCCACCTCCAGCCTTGCTCTGCTGGTACTTCTGCAAAAATGTTGCATAGGTGGTAAAATTAAAAGTGACATCTCCCTGACTGCCAAGATTCAGGGTTTGCCCAGTGCATTGCTGTCAATGTTGTTTCACCTGTCAGTGTTTTATTGTTATGGTTGAGCTGTGTGTATTAGGGACGTGTACTAGATGACTAGTCATTAAAAACGTGTCGTCTGTTGTTTTCCATAACTCAAGCAAAAGGAATCTCTGGGTATCCTTGTTTTACTTGGTGCAGTGCAATGTTTATTGAGCAAAGAATGCGCCTGATTAAAAAAAAACAAAAAAACAGACATAGACGGTCTCTAAATTGAAATTCCAGCTTCAGTGCTTTCTTAGGCGACACTATTGAAGACAATAAATATGCAAAATAATACAACAGTGCAATGCTTAATTTGAGCCAGATCCTGCCGGAACAAGATCCGGTGTAACAACAGTCCCTCAAATCTTCAACTCTTCTGTAGTTTTATATATACAAAAAAAATGAGAATAAGCAATGTTAATTAAAAAAAAAAAACAATTAAATTGTACTTATCAGCATGTAACATCATTTCCAAACATGCAAATGGCTCGTTTTCTTTGATGGTAACTGGTGTAATTAATCTTGGATGTAAAAGAAAATGTAAATAATCTTAATATAGAAAATGTATTTTGAAGGCTAATTTATTACGGCTTGCACTATGTGTACTGTTGTTTAAATACTTTTCACTTAATGCTCACTTGGCAGACTGTGTTACCTTACATGATGTTTTACAAATTCAGTGCAGATTAGTGTAGAATTGTACTCTGAAGTACACTGTTCACAAACATTTGAGGATATTTCCTATCCATATATTTGTTGTGAGCAGTATATTTCCAATCTACCAAAGGTTGATTAGCAGTGTTTTTAGGAGAGTTGCTTTCTTTACTGTCTTCCTACATACTTGATACTGTTTTTCACCTTCCGAGTGGGGTATATACAGGATTGAGTCCTCAGAAGATTGAACATGAATACATTGTATTGATCCTAACAATTAACTCATTTGTGTGTGATATTGCACTAGTTATATATAAAGAGTAATTGCTGAGTGTTGTAAGAAAAGAGACATGACTTTTCAGCATGAAGTTGAATTTCTGGAAAATGCTATTTTGGCAATGTGTTTGATGTGAGCGCCACTAACCACAGTTTTGGACCATAGTGGGTTTGAAAAAAAAAAACAAACAAAAACGCTGCTGCAGTAGGTTTTAAATGTCAAATCCACTTTTGCAACCTACCCTGACCACCAAAATAGTGACTGAATGCAAATGGGGGAAAAACTGACTTGCAAAATCACAAAATTAACTTGCATTAAAATATAATCAAGTGAATTGAAAAAATAATTGATTTTGCTCCGTTGTTTTAAAAAACAAATTATTGTATTGTATAACTGCTAATTATACATATTTAGTGACACACAATGCTGTTTACAATGTCTGAAGAAGTGTGAATCATGTTTTAAATCATGTTTGCCTAGTAATTTGACATAGTGGTATTTGGGAAGGAGTTCCTATGTTAGGTTATAGGCTTCATAATGGACTTCCAACTCTAATGGTGACTGTTATCGCATGTGTTGATGGTGCTGTAGATGGGGATGATGAGAAGACAGGGTCAGTGTGGAATTCAATGGCTTCCCCTGCTGCAGCTCCACTGCCTCCTAGAGCCCAGTCATTTCCTACAGCTGAAATGCCAGCATCACGGTTACTACTCCAGAGACTGCAGGAGATCACCACAATGGGGTAAACACAACATCATTAATCATCATTAATATAGATATATATATCTCAACCAACAAAACTAGAATGTTCCCAAATTGTTTAAGATTCATGCTTGTACTGACTTACAGTACAGACATACAGTGATGTGGACCATACGAGTTTTTGAAAGTCTCACCTGCTTACTGAATACATTTCTATGGCATAAGATTGTTTTCAGATTGTTTTATTGTGTGTGTAGTGGTGTGCCATCTGAGATGGTGGGTCTGCTGGTTGAGTACTTGTGTAGTGATGTGAATCTGGATCTGGAGAGCTTAAAGAAAGGAGGCTCAGGTTTACACTTCCTCCAGCGAATCCTTTGTACAGCTTGCCATAAACTGCACAGGTAAAAAAAAACCCACAATGAACTTATGCATAGTTGTAGACTTTCACTCACAGCGAATATGTTTATATCACTAAAATGTTGCTTGGTGTGTATGCATATGTATAAGTGCTGTACTTCAATAGCCAATGGCAATATATGGGTGATGTCGGATAATTAACTTTATAATAAAGATAAAGCTAAAAAGCGTGCCACATAATATACCCAGGTCAGAACCTTCACAGCCTTCCCTCATTCTTCTGCTCATCCTCTAACTCTCCTAACTCCAACTAGGTGAGAACTCTTGAAAAACCTGGATTAATCTAGCAAAAACTTGAATCTCCTTTTCTAATTACATTTAAACTTAAACTATGTATTAAATGATTAATTATTGTATAATAATTATAGTTATTATAAATTACTTAAGTCTACTAAAGTCTAAGTCACATCATTGATTTTGTTGAGTAAACTCAAACTATTCATCACATAATTGAATAGGCAAGGATATATTATTCTACACTGCTCACAAAAAATTGTGGATATTTGATTATGGAATTTTGAAGGTATTCCCTCATTTTTGTGAGCAGTATTTTTAATCACAAGTCATTAATATGACTGATTGGCAAAAAAAAGAAAACACAAATAAGGAGTCATTAAATTCGAATGAAAAGATATATAAGATATATGAATGTAATGATGATACATTTAACTGACTATAATAGCTAAATAGCTAAAGGATATGTTTTTTGGGAAAACTGGACAATTGAAATGAGGTTCTGGTTACCCTGTTAGGCAGTCTCTAACCTGGTTACAATATTAGATACGTTTGAGCATGGTAAAGGAAGTGTTGCAATCTGGCTGGGACATTCCTGGGAAACAATTGCTGTGTGTCTACAAGCTAGTTGGAATGAGAAGAAACACGTTGCAACAGGATACTTTGTACCTATTGATGAATTGGTAGTGGATCCCCAGATCATCACACCAGTGCCTGGGGCAGTGTGTCTGCAGGGTGGAATCATTCACCATGAGACCTCCATACTTAAACCTGGCTGTCAATGGATCCCAAACAGAACACTAGAAATCATACGATTCCAGTCCGGGTTTCACAACGTTCACAACACCACTGCAAATGAAGGAGACAGTGGTTGACTCTCAATGGCAGAACAAATTTCCTTCCACTAACTTGGAGGCTGTTTGCTGTGGGTTTATGTTCTGCTCTGAAAATGTCTATGCTTTCTGAGAAATTGTCTGAGGTAACAGGTAAGCACGAATTAACAACTCCCAATAAAACCCAAAAAATGAGACATGATCAGAGTAAGAACTGATCCAAATAAGTCCCTTACTAAATATCCCTTACCTAAGTACCTAAGCAAGAGTGTTTATCCACTGACACCAATTCAAACACAGGAATTGAATTCTTCATACCAGGAATGGCACAAATTTAGACAAAATAAACCTAGTTTTAATAGAGGACATTAAAACTGGTGTAGACCTGTACCATTATCAACACATGGGTATTTTTTGTTGTAACTAATTGATTTTTCCAGAGCAAAGTATATCACTCCATTTTTTATTTTAGACACAGAATGTGCATGAAGTATAACCTCCACTGGAGACTGAGAAGGATTTCCATGACATCATGTGTTACTTGTGTAATGAACCACATTTAGATAACCATGTTTGTCTGACTCAAGAAAGGAGCCCCTAAAATGTTACAACATTCTGAAAAGAATCCTGCCCTATTGCAATAAAAAAACAGAGCCATGTAACTTGAGTGTTTTTCCATTTCCCAGTCAGGATCTGGAGCTTGAATAATAATATTCAAAAATGATATGCTTGTGTCAATCCAAGAAAATGGCTCTTTTACATGGGAACCTTCTCTTGAAAAACCAAAATGACCAACAAACCACAGACTTTTGTGTATGTGTGTGTCTACAGACTGTGTTATTGCATTAAGTAAATATGCATGTACAGTGTATATCACATTAAAATGTAATATGCAGACATACAGATTGCTATGTTTTATAAGAAAATGTGGATATGCAGTTGTGCTAAAAACTGAGGCAAATATGGATGTTATTCAGATAAATGTAATGATTATTAATTATAATATCGATCTTTAATAATTGTATCTACAGTGAGATCGATCAGACAATGTCCAGTTTGGAGACTCTGGCTAAAGTTTTTGATCATCCAAGTTTCCCCTTGACTTGTCCTAAGACTCAGGTAAGTGTTATATATGATTATATACGATTATATATGAATTTCAGTGATCTAGAGTTAAATACAGAACACTGTAGAGACTGCATAATTCAGGTGGACGTTGCTTTTTCTGTGCAAAATGACTTTCTAGATTCACCGAATTCTTATTTATAGTATCCAGGACAGGTTCTAATCTCCTGGATGACCAAATGCTCAGTACAATTACATTTTAATTGCTCTACCAAAGCAAACTCAATCTCTGAGTTAATTTCCAGATTTAGAAGGTACGCTTGGGCAACTGCTGTGGACTCTCCTTTTCCAGATGACCTTGCATTCTAAACATACTAGGCAATAGGTTTATGATTAACCTTAGCAAACCTCATTCCCTGGTCTCTAATATGTATTAACTAATGAGTAAAGTTCCAGAATGAGGATTCCAGCCTAAAAAATCCATGATTTTCAAAGATATGTTTAAATTATGTCTTGTGTTCTGTTCCAATTTATCTCAAATGTGTATTTCAGATATTACAAAGGATGATTTTTCCATATAGGTTTTGAGCAGACCAGTCAAGTTCCTTTATACCAACGCAAATTCATTGCTTTTTATTCCTATTTGATTCATGACTTTGATTAATCGTTCAGAGGGCTAGGGAATGCAAGCACTATTATGACTGCTGCTCCCCTCTGTTTTAAACAAGTTTTGTCAAATCAAGTCAGCTTTATTTCTATTTCACTTTTTACAGCGGAGCATTGTCTCAAAGCAGCTTTACAATTTTACATTATCTTTTAAATTATAATCTCAATACCAAATTGAGTGAGCCTAGGTCAACAGTGGCAAGGGTGAAACTCAATGTAAATTATAAGGAAGTAACCTTAGGAGGACCACGACTCAAAATTGGATCCATCATCTTTGGACAGATGTTGAATGTAAGAATTAACTAAGTTATCTAATTAATAAGTTCATAGTAATAGTTTAAATAAACATTCTTAGAGGGAACATAGAATGTGGTAATTAAAATAAAATAACAGGTAGACTAACATTTTAGAGAAAATGATATATTATAAGGAATAATATGCAATAGAGAATATATAAGCTATAGTGCATAAGCCAAGTGTAGAGAAATACTGAATAGCATAATATGAAAGTATTCATATTGGCATTATTTAGTCCAATGGACCATGCGTTGTCAGCAGGAAAGTCCTGGTGACCTGAAGCTTCTGAGATTTTACTGCTATATAATAATGACTTATATATAATATATAATATAATAATGACATGCACATTTTTCAACTGTGTTAGTTTTAAGTGACCTGCTTTTCTGTAATACTTCTATCACGTATCTACTATCCTGTCTACTTCAGTGACCTTCATTCACCTTTCTGGCCAGAAACTTTGAAACTCAAGTTAAGGATTTGTGCAACATTTTGATTTACAACTTAAAACATCCCTAAAATATTTACTTTTCTAACATTATCAGATGCAAAAAGGGTTGTCCATGCTTTTGTATCATGGACTGGATTATTTCAATGCACTTCTCAGTGGTTTCTCATCCAAGAACATCCATATGTTTCTCTTAACATTCCAATGTATTGATAATGGAACTTTATATCTTCAATTCCAAAAGTAGTGGGGGAAATCTTAGTTCAACCTCTGATGCAACTCAATATGTTCATGCTCCAAGAATTTACTTCATACAGTGGTTGAACGTTTCCTTGGTTACACCATACTGTTGGAACACCATTCCTGAGCACTTAATGTGATGTTTGTTCAATAAGTAATGCCCCACTTTTTTAAACAAACATTTATGGATGTTCACCAGTTTCTATTTTTCCATTTTCATGCCATTCTACGGCTATGTGATCTGCCAGAATTGCTAGAGACTCCACAGGTGTGCAGAAGAAGCATCAAATTTGAAACACCTAGGATGTTTGTCTATATATATTAATGCCTTTTTAAAAAAATGTGGGCCATTACTTTTTGAACGACCCTCATATTTCCTTATATTTTGAGTTCTTTAATATTAAAATTCTAAAATTAGCCTAAATGCAAATCTATTAAGGGCAGCTTATCCTGCTTTTACGTTGTCTGAATATTTGGTTGTTTTGGTAACTACAACTCTCAGACTACTTAAGTTATTTTTAAGTTTCCATAAGTTAATAGGGTGTTTTCTATAAATTGCCCCAGTGTGTTTGGAAATAAATAAATGATAAGCATCAAAACCAAATTAATATAAATCTTATTTCTGCAGTTATATTATATAAATTGGTGTTACATGTTTACCTGCTTACATGTTAATCTCTGTAGTTCTCTGAGATTTATATTTTAAATGAAAATTGTGTTATAAAGATGTGTAATAGGTGTCATTAGACATTGCACATGATCATCATAGGCTGCTTAGGCTGCCTGGCTATCAAAACCAAATGTATGAAACTCTTGACAGTTTGTGTGTCATCTATTATGTGTGTCATCATCAATCATCAATAACATTCCAATATGTTATTTGGACCTAATGAGCTCTGCAACCTAGAATATACAGTTGTATGCATTTTCATTTCAGTACCAGAGGATTCGTGCTGAAAGGCTTGCAGGCATGTGTGCACACTTCTTTAGGGCTGAGCTATTTCACTCCTAAAAGTTTCAATTCCACATTAATAATACTGGAAGGTGACAGAGAAGTAGTAATTGGAGTGCAGCTAAACTAATTGCGACCCTGACTAGGAACAAGCGGTTAAGAAAATGAATAAAGGACGAATTAACTTGCAAAAGTGGTGTCATATGACAGTGCCACAGTCACTGAGTGAGTTTTTCAGTAAACCTTTTTCCTATTCAGCCCTTGGCACACTTATGCCTGCCACCATTGCCCCAGCACCTACTCAGGTCGCGGGCATAAGTGGCTTTGTTTGGACACTGAATAGAGGGATTGAGTTTGGAAAGATGGCACAAGATTGGCTATTTATATTCAACGCTTTTAAATTCAGATTAAAACAAGCTCAAAAAGCTACTTCCACAATCGCTGAAGTCATTTTTTAAGCTGGTGTAAGTTCTTTTTTCCTCAAATTCCTACTGGACTAATCATGCCCGATTATCTCCCTTGAAAGAGTGGTTGTACACCAACTGCAAAATTATAGTTAGTTTGGTTTATTCTGTTTTACTTTCATAGAGTAAGAGCCCTGATGATAATCTTGACACTCTGCTCCACAAGATAACAGCCCTGTGCAACCTGCTGTCTTCTCTAGAGAAAAGGGTATGCACACTACACATAAAATTATCACACTCATTTTTCTGAGTGTTCTTAAAGTCTGTTGTGCCTTACATAGGTTTTGACTGCCCTCCAAGAGGCAGTGACCACTCATAACATCTATGTGCAGCCTGCATTACCTGAACCTGCATTACCTGAAAAACCTCAGACCAAGTCTCTCTCAGTTTACAGTTTTCAGGCAAGTAATCATACCTCACCTATGAGACTCAAGTTAGTGTATTTTATGTTTTTTGAATAGTAGAACATCAAAGCAGCCTTACAAACTATATAAATGGGTCAGACAGATGCCTTTGCAGAATCAAGATGCAAATATCTAGGAGTTACATAGATGATGTAAGACATGGCTTTGTGGTTATGGTACTGGACTATGGACCAGAAGATCCAGGGTTCAAATACCATCTCTGCCAATCTGTTGTGTGTTTGAGCAAGACCTTTAACCCATCATTGAATTGCTTAGATTGTAACATTTTATCAGTTGTAAGTCGCACTGGATTTTTATATTACAATACACAGTGCATTTATATTATAGTTCTACAGTGTGCAATTAATATGTGCTTGTAACCGAAGTAAGTAAAGAACTAAGTGTTGTGTATTTCTTGGAGTGAGTAATATGTTTAGTCTTTGGATGCTGTGTGGATGGTAGCATTCTACTCATGTGTTCAGATTTAACCCTGATGCATTTACATATTGTTGGCATTCAGTTTTCATGTGAAAATACCCTTTATATTTACAATACAATAGCAAAAAGACTGTGTGACTATGGAAATGTCCGTTCAGTTATCATTTCAATAAACAACCTGTTTCACAGAACGTAATACGATTGTTAAACAGTGCATACCTGTACATAAATGTTACATTCATCAAAACAGGCTAAATGCTCAATAGAAGAATTAGTGCACACCATTACACTACTTAGTACAAGTAGTATGCTTGATTGTAACACTTTACAACACTTTATTTTTGTAACACTTTATTGGAGCTTTACAATCAGTTTGTATTTGCATTTATTTAGGTGAAGATGGGCAGGCATGGCAGGCAGATGTTATCTGTGGATGTGAACAATGGTGTACTTATTTTTGACTGGAAAACCACCTCATTCAGCACAGAGACTGTCACCCATGACAGAAGTGAGTTCTTGCATCACTAAGAAACTAATAACTGAACGTAATGATCAGGTCTTAACGTTCATGTCTGAACTCTGGTGTTTATTAAAATTGTATTTTGTGTGTTTGTATGACAGTCCTGCAGCTGATAAAGTTTCAGAACAACCCTACTAAGCTAAGGATGTTAATAGATAACCTTCACAAGCCTCCACGAGAACTGCTGTTTGACAACTGGAAGGTAATTAGGGGTCATCATAATATAAATTTTTGGCAGAAATGTTGAGTCAAATATAAACATAACTCTCGTTATCTCATATCTCGTATCGTTTTACCACTCATGGAAATGCAAAGACAATTTTAGCCAATCTACAGTAAATTGTTGTGTTTTAATAACCACATTTCTACATTAAGTTTTTGCATGTTAAAGTGATTGGGTATATTTATATCACATTTATATTCGGTCAGATTCCAAAAAAGTTGGGACACTAAACAAATTGTGAATAAAAACTGAAAGTAATAATGTGGAGATGGCAAATGTCAATATTTTATTCATAATAGAACATAGATGACAGATCAAAAGTTTAATCTGAGTAAATGTAACATTTTAAAGGAAAAATATGTTGCTTCAA
>JAUZST010000847.1:0-10441 GCA_034779995.1 Parotocinclus haroldoi
AGATTTGATTTATGTTACTGATGTTAGGCCTAGGTGTTACTGTAGAGTTAATTGTAGTAATGACTGGCTAGAGTAATGTTGTGTCAATTTAAAAGTCCTAACAATTATAGCAGATGAACACTGTTTGTGTGTGTGTGTGTGTGTGTGTGTGTGTGTGTGTGTGTGTGTGTGTGTGCGTGTGTGTGTGTGCGTGTTTGCGCGTGTGTGTGTTTGCAGTATCTACAGGACTTCTGCACTCTGACCTATGACAGTAATTAAATTTTTAGGTCGCTAAAGCTAAGGATATTTTAGTAGCTAAATTATGGACTTTATGGAAATAGAAAAAGCCAAAAAATATGCAATAATACGAACTATTATTAGTAGAAGTAGTAATATTATTGACAATATCATTATGTTTACTGCATTTGTTAATAATAATAATAATAATAATAATAGCAATAACAATAATAGCGATTATTCTTATTCTTATTATTTTTGTAATTGCTATATTATATTTAAAAATCAAAATTACATAAGTCAACAAAATATTATTTTATTTATTATTAAATATTATTATTATTCTTTAAAAGAATACATAATAATAATAATAGTAATACTAATAGTTATTAATAATATTATTATTTTTTGTTTTTATTGCGATATTTTATTTAAAGATAAATAATGCATAAGTCAACAAAATAATATTATGACTACTATTACTATTATGACTGTATTTTGTGTTTTTTAAAAGAAAACATAATAATAATAATAATAACAATAATAATGTTAATAGCAATAATAATATAGCCTTTGTCCCTTATATTTTCGTTTATTCCACCAGCTCCCTTTGTCTTATTGTTGTTTGTATTTTAGTATTCTTTGCCTTGTTCCTCATGATGCCTATCATTTCGTTGCTCCACTGTCAAGACGTTATCACAAAGCAGTCTGCAGAATCGGATATAAAGCCTGGCGTAACTCTGAGTGTAAGAGATTGAATCGATGGGGTCGAGCAGGTCTCTAGACTTGATCAGAGCAGAGTATCTGATAAACCCTCGTCTCAAACATGAGCTATTCTGGTTTAAAAAGGTGTGCTGCTTATTTTTTCCCCTTCATGGTTATTTTTCTCACTTTCCTCCCTGTGGGCACAGACCAGAAACGAGACAAAAAATGAAAGTCTTGAGCGAGCCTGAGAGGTAGAAGCTCCCCGGGGGAGGTGGGGGAAGGTGCACCTCTTAGATAACCCCTTCAGCTTCCATGTCGACAGTTAACTTCTGCTATTGCTCTGGCGCAGGAGCCGAATGGCACATCGTGTTTTCTATGAACTCTCTGCTGCTGTTTCGGCACGTAGTAAGTGTGTGTGTGTGCGCGTGTGCGTCTGTGTGTGTGTGTGTGTGTGTGTGTGTGTGTGTGTGTGTGTGTGTGTGTGTGGGTGTGTGTTGTACATGCTGAAGGGAGTTCTCTCTCTCACCCTGTACCATGTTCTCTAATCAGATGCCAGTTTACGTCCTCCCTTTCTGATACATTGTAATTACAGCACTATTTCAAAACTGAGCGCACACACACACACACACACACTCTTTATGAGGTATTTCTGTTAAACTGAGTATTACTCCAGCTACGCCTCCAAACAACCCACCAAGGACTGACCTCACTAGCCAAAAAAATTATTTTTTTAAAGTCTTCATTCTTGGAATAAAAATAAATAGAAAACAAACAAACAAAAAAAAAACAGTAAAAAAAAAAAGTCAAACAAAAAGTAAAGAAAGAAAAATCAGAAAAATCCTATTTTATTGTGACTCGATTTTAAATAAGTAAAAAAAGATATATTCCTTGTACAAGATAGGGAATATTTAGGATATTTCATTAATTCATTTTTTTATGATTAATATTGAAATGATTGATAAAAACATCAATCAGCATTTGTCCGGGGGCAACATTTAAAAAGTTAAAGGAGAAATCGCTCCTATGCACCTTCTGCTGTAGATTTACGAGATCGATATTTAGCTTAGCACAATCACCAACAATCCCCTATATATTCAAATGATAACATAAATAATACGCAGTACCTTTAACCTCCTGAGTTATGAACTGCAGAGAAGCTAATGCTGAATAAAAAGAGAGAAAGTTGACCACTCTGACAGCTGCTTAAGAGTTTGCTCCGTAACGAATATAGTGAAAAAACTTAAGAATAGAACTTAAAGTTCTTTATATTTCTAAGCCCAATACAGCTAATACCAAAATAGCTTCTTTAATATGATCGCAGATCTTCATCAAGTACTTGCTGATGTAAGTGATCTCTGTGTTTAGTAGAAGAGTGAAATTTGAGATTGTGTGTGTGTGTGTGTGTGTGTGTGTTGCATGAGCTCAGGGTGGAGATTCCAGTTGACCTCAAATCTGGGTTAAATGCAAATGAAGAGGCTAAGTAGCAGACAGTGATAATTACCATCTTCCATCTGCATGGTGGCGCAAAAGAGACGGTGGTGGATATTTCTGCTACACAACTCGGCTAATTACTGTTTAGATCCTATATGCTGTTTTAGGAATCAGTCCTATTGGCATGTTTGGCTACTCTTTTGTCCAAAAGCGACTCTTTGAGATGAAAATGCACCTCTCGCTGGCAGATAACCTTCTTTCTGCTTGTTGTTGCTGTGTTTTTTTGTAAAGCGATACAATTGTGCATGCACTAAATGTCATCTCTGGGTGACATCTTTTTTTCTGGAAGCGTTAACAAAAGGATTTTGCGAGATAACGCAGGACACAAAATTGATCAATACCATCTTTTTTCTCTTTTCTTTTTTCTTTGCTCGGTGCTGTGCGCGTCCCTGTGCCCGTCTGGTTTCATCTGAAAGCAGGTAAGCCCTTTTTGATGTTTATCAGTCCAAATGGGACAACACACACACGCGCGCGCGCGCACACACGCACACACAAACACACTGCATGCCCAACACACTGTCTGATCCATCTTACTTGTTGAAAAAAGTGCAACACAATGACTGGTCTGGTTTAGATAAGCACACTGTGTAGTTCACATATTTGCTGACTAAATACAGTAGCTTTTCATCGCCGTGACAAAAATAAAGAAGCAACAAAGGTTATCGTCAGGAACTGTCTTGGTCATAAGTACGTGCCTTACGTTTATTCATTTCATTCATTCATCACATGGTGCTGGACCATATGACAATCAATATCATGATTCATCGAATGCTTCACTTCGATTACGATTATTTCAGTTTCCTGTTGTTACTGTTGATTTCTGCCCTCGTGGTTCAGTGTAAATGTGCTTCACCAGGAAATCCGAGCTATTTTTTCGAATGACAGAGTGCACTTTTTTTTTTTTAAGTGACAAATTCATAAGAGAAGGAAGACAAACCCAAAACAATCAACATGAGCAAGATTGCACTGGTTAATCCATTCATTTTTGATTCGTTGCCCAGTCCAGCCACCACACAGGCCGGTTTAGCACAAAGTATGATTTTGAGTCATCCAGGAACAAGACCAAAACTTTGTTTTGCTAAACACAGCACGGACGCAACGGCTTTAAGACCGCGGCCCAATTCATTCCGTCCCATTTGACCAAAAAGGAAAGGAATTGGAACATTTTGGGTGTGCGATCCATTTACTTTCGAAGCTCTTTAAGAATTAAACATTGTAGCGCCGCTGTGTCTTGGCATCTAGACTACAATTGCGTTCGAAAGCAAACTTGCGTAGGTTTTATTTTGGCTGTAGCTTAAGGCTAAACGTCACAAGACTCTGAATAAGCGCTACTGACCATAATACTCCTATTCATTGTAATACGGTTTGCTCAGGATGCGTTGCCCCTTAGGAAGTCATTCAGGAACTTTAGACATCATCAGTTGAGCCAGTGATTGAGGTGCAAATGTCATGTGAAATGGGCTGAAGGAACCATGTGACACGATGAGTGCTAGCCTCAGATCATTCGATCAAGACAAACAACTGGAGACTGACGTAGCGCTCTGGGGGAAATGCGTACGGAGACTTTAGGGATGTTCGAACGAGCACCCGGCTGACCGAATCCCACCCCCTGAAGGTATAGAGAGCTAACCAGAACTTCTAAACATAGAAACGATGCTACGCGCTAGCTGAACGTAACCCGCTCCGTTCGGAGCGTGCTAATACCCCCTGGTTAATTGCAATTTATTGGCTCCTTCACTGGCTCTTTCTGGCCTGTACTTCCTCTCCTTTATCGCAGCTCTAAATAATTTCTGCAAATAAGGAGCTTTTCAGCCGGTACGTGCGAGAGCCTCTCAGCTTTCAGTCATCAAAGTTTAATTGGCGCCGCATTTTAGGTTCCCTCTCTTTGCGTTCTGAGTAAAAAACATTTAAAAAATTTAGATGCAAATGATCCTGCATTATTCATGGGCCCGCGCGTCCTTGTAGATTTAAACATTTCCGAGGCCACCTTGATTCGAGTAATTACCTAGGCCCGGGTCGCTCCGTCATGAATAAGGTATTTCCTACAAGCACGGGCAGCGTCTGATGAGCTTTTAAAGTGGCTTTACACTCGACTTGTGTATTGCTTCTCCTGCATGAGCGACTCCGACATGCGCCAATCCGTCTCAGGTGGCGAATTCTGCCCGAGTGCATGAGTGAATGACAGCGAAAGAGCTGGAGACGAGGCCTCGTTCTCTCTCCTCACTCCCTCCCTCTCTCCCTCTCTCACTTCCTCTTTTCTCCGTCTTCTCTGTGCATCCCGCTCTCCTCTCACTCTTTGCCCCCCCCCCCTTTTTTTTTTACGTCTACCTCCATTACGCCTTCGACGTCTCCCTGATCTCCTCAGATCTCCTCCCTAATTCGGCTCATGGAGTTCCTGCTCCTACCTGAAAGAGCAGGAATATCCGCCGGCTTTGTCTGAAAGAGCCGATAAATCTGTGTCAATTTGTATTTCCTTTGTGACAGCTAACGGTTCAGAACGGGGCGGAGATAGAGCTAGTGAGAGCGAGCGAGAGAGAGAGCTTTCTTTTTAATTGCTCTACATGGATTGTCACTGAAAGTATGTTGTCAGTATCCAAGCGCTCTCGAATTATTGATGACCACCTATACGGATTGGCATTTGGGATCAATTTTAATTTGCTTTGTTTTTTTTTTTTCCTTTTCTCCCGCTTCTTCTCAGACGTCAGATTTGGAGATGAGCCAGTACGCTGAACTTGATTAAAGCCGACTTTTTGGTACAAGATTTTGAAAAAGGCCTTTATTCAGAACTCACCGTTGTTCTTGTTGGGCTACGGGGGTTAAATGCGTAGGGAGGACCTTAGTAGGGGATCATCACAAGCCGTCAGAACGGTTTCATTTTGCCTAGGCATAAATCTACATAACTCTACAATTAATTAGCAATAGAACAGTCCAAAAGATTGGCCCTAACAGTCCAATATATGTCCCATAGGCTTGAGATCTGGCAACACAGCATACATCAGACTCATGATGCCATTCAGTGAGAACTCTGAGAATGGGGGACCATCAAGCATGAAAACTTTTGCGACTGCTCTTATCCAGAGCGGCTCACAACTGATGCAGTTTTAGAAGGTTAAAGGCTTTGCATATGGGTCTGGGAACCATGAACCCATGTGAGTAGTCCAGTACCTTAACTATTGAGTCAATAATTTCCCCAAGATGAGAGCAATTTTCAGCCGTTGTGACTGGACATTGTCAGTATAAAGTAGTTTGTGAAGATTTGCATTGGCTTTTCCTACAACGTTTTTTTTTTTTTTTTCTCTGATTCTGGTCCTTTCTTGGTAGAGTCATTCCGAAAATGTTCTCAAGACCCCTCGTTACTTACCCTGAAATGGTTGGGTGCCTGATGCTGAAGCACCTGCCACCAAATGTATCCTGATTTATTAAATTAAAGGCAGTGGAGAAGAAAGTGAAACTATAAAGTGTAGAACTACGAAGCTCGTTATTCAGTTTAGCGTCACTGGCAAACCCACAATCCAGAGGTTTATTAGAGCAGAGTGCGGAACGGGGCTTCGAGGGAAAACAGGGAGGGAGGGAGCCGAAGAAAAAAAAATAAAAATAAAGTAGTTGACATTGCGCCTCGATCATCTTTACTACCCAGTGGATGAATTAATATTTAAACATTCTAATAATGCAGGCTGCCTTGCATGCACTTTTAAGCAAAGCAACAATATTTTTCACCTAGGGTAACACAATGATTTTTCTCCCCGCTGAGCGTAATTTCCCTTTCTAATGCGCCCGTGAGGCTTCCAGTCTACGGCCACGATGGAGAACACGCGCTCCATCCTTTATCATTTCCTTACGAAAAAGCAGAAATTCATAGGCGTAAATATATTGAAACGAATGTCTGCATCCATAAGGAGGGAATAATTCAGGCTGTTTTTTTTTTTTTTTAAACCTCTCGGGAAATGTGTCATGATTTACAACTGGAGAACCTTTCCTTCATACTTTGGATAGACTTTTCATTTGCATATAGGAAGCAAATTATTACAGGAACACTCTGCAAATGCAGAGTGAAAGAACACGCAACTTCAGCCGTGTCCTCCAAACAGGTGTGGCTGACAGACCCAGTGCATGTTAGACATGAGAAACCGAGCAAGGAGCTCCCCCGCGGAGCCATCTCAGTGGGGTGGGGTGGTTAGTTGGGGGCTGGGGATATCACAGAGCTGGATGTCGGCTAAAGAAAATACATTGTGGATGCCCGCAGCCGTCTTAATTGATCGTGAAAATGAATTGCCTCGTTGCGTGGGCAAATTGAACCGTATAAATATGAATTATGAGCGTTTCCCCTACGCCTTTGTTTACGTGTTGCTGGAGAGTCGTTCAGAAAGGGGGTGTTTAAGAGAGAGAAGATACAATTACAGATAGGCGACATCATCAGAATGCATCTAATAAAGTCTCCACCTACCACAAGAACCATTTTGGAAACGATAGATCTTTGCGGCTGGAAACCGTAGGATTGGGATTCCTCTGGGTACTTTCCGCTCATCTTCCAAAAAGAAGGACTCCTGTTCTAAGCTGTGCTTCTCACTGTCATGAACTGACCAGGGTTTATTCCAGTCTTACCTCCAAAGATCCTAAAGACAGACCCCAGAACCAGTTAAGGAATTTAGTGTGGGAAACTAAAATCAATCTGAGGGATGGGGAAAGACTGGCTTTGAGAAAGACTAGCTATGTTTCTGTAGACCACACTGTCTCTAAACAGGACTTCAACCAAGCAATTTTAAGGTTCCTCGTCTTAAGTAAGAATGCTTGGACCAAGAGGCCTTCAGGAACTCTTGAGGAACAGCGTAGCTACGTTGCTGCAGATCAGTGCTTACTGGGGACGGGCTTGCTTTTCTGCCTTCACTGTTTATTTTCAGTTTACATAACAGTCAAGATTCCTGAAATGTGGTTCAAATGCTTCCAAGAACTCACCCGGGAGCTGTTTTCTCATCCAGCAGAGCTGAGGACGTTGTTAGGAGAGTTAAGAAATCTAGGGTTAGGATTACCAATTTAAAAAGAAATCATTTAATAAAAGGAAGTAATGGGTTGGGGTTAATGTGAGGACCTGTGGGGTTCACGTTCGCCGTGCGGTCTAAACCAGAGCCTTTTGAGTGTCGTGTGTTGTTTAAGAGAGTTCAGGAACCGTTCAGTAGGTAACGTTACTACTAGATTCCATTAAAACCTTCAGCCTTTTTAACTCGCTCGCTCATTCTAGTCCCAAAAGTGATACGTTTTGCTTTTTAGCTTTCCTACCTAGTGCAGCTGATTGAAGGCCAACAGCTGTTCCTCTTCATCTAGTGAGAGAGCGAGTGCGAGAGGTACAAGGCAGGCCATTACCTAGCGCTTTAGCTTATTAGCGTATCGCTGTGACAGGACCGGGGCGGTGTGTGTCGGCACTCCTCTGGTCTTTGAAAAGAGATCACTCATGTGAGAGACGTCCTGACACAGCAAGGGCGATAGCCTGCAGCTCATTTTTGCCCTACAGGGTATAATACGCCTGGGGGCTGCCGTCCACACGCACACACACACACACACACACACACACACACACACACACACACACACAGACCAAGGTGAAACCTGAGAGGATTTATAACGAGAAGGTAACAGTGTAAGGCCACCGCGCAGGCATGAAATAAAACTTCACGCAGAGAGAGGGAAAGATGAAGTAGGTCCTGCTTCAGCCATGGAGATTTTCCTTAATTCTTCCTGCAGACTCGCTTTGAACAAGGCTAGTGAGCTCACCTTTTCAAAACATTTTTTCCTTTTTCTAAACTGCGCTGCCATGTTACATTAGCCTTGCCTGAAAATCACTTGGAAGCTGAGAGGAAAGCAAATAAAGTTTGTCTATGCTTTTCAGCTTTTTTTAAACAAACTACTTGTATTTAGTGCGCTTACTGTTGGATAACTAGAACTCTAAAGCAGGTGTATTTATAGCTTTTTAAAAATGAAGAGCTTGCTAATTGGGTAGCACACCAGATTAGCTCGTATCGTAGCTGCTAAAATGGAGCTAGCATAATAACATAATAATAATAACAGCTATTTAATGAAATAATATCACTATAGGACAGAGAAACGAAAGAATCACTTCATACAGTATGTGTGTAAATCAAACTTCCATTAGCCTGCCTCACGTACCCGTAGTGCGTGCGTGTGTGTGTGTGTGTGTGTGTGTGTGTGGTGAAACTAGAGTGGGCTGTGGGGAATGTGGTCTAGACCGATGAGGATTTACACCACGTTTGGCTCTGGTGGCATTCAACTAATAGATAAACTCATATCTAATTTAAGATTCAGACCTGTCTCTCTCTTTGTCTGTCTCTCTCTGCCCGTCTGTCTGTCTCTGTCTGTCTATCTGTCTCTGTCTACCTGTCTCTCTTTGTCTGTCTCTGTCTGCCCGTCTGTCTGTCTGCCTGTCTTTCTGTCTGTCTGTCTCTGTCTTTCACTCTTTTTTTGTCTACCTGTCTCTCTTTGTCTCTCTACGTCTCTGTCTGTCTCTCACTCTGTCTCTCTTTCTCTGTCTGTCTTTCTCTCTCACACACACACACACGCACACACTGTCTTGCCCATGTGACACATAGATCTATTAGCCATGAGCTAACAGGTGATGCATAGAATTCCTTACTTTTGCCCGTCACTCTAAAACAGAAAATAAGAAGAAGAAGAAGAACCACCCATAATGCTAATCGTCAGACCTGTTTTGATCCTGCTCACTCTGAGTAAGAGGACGCGCTCCTCACAAAAACATGCTTCAGTATCATTAACGACCTAGCGACGAAGCGAATAAAAGTGTTTAGGTTTGAAGTATTTCTCTCAGTAGTAACTTTGTTACACTGTTTCTCTTGCTGACTGATCTCTCACAGCTAGAAACAATCTGAGAATAGATGAGCCCAGAGGTAAACAATTTTTCAGATAAATATTGGACACTTTTTAAAAATATTAATTTACACTGACTAACAAGAGGACAGCACGGTGGCTCGGTGGGTAGCTGGGTGGAGCGGCCTGGGTCCTTTTTGTGTGGAGTCTGCATGTCCTGCCCGTGTCTGCGTGAGTTTACTCCGGATACTCCCACAGTTCAAAGAAAGGTATGTTAGGTTAATCGGTGTCTTTAAAGTGGCCCTTAGTATGTGCGTGTGTGCCCTACAACCCTGTCCAGGGTTGTTCCTGCCTTTGTGCCCAGAGTTGCCGGGTGGGCACCGGCTGGCCAGTGTGGATTAAATAGAAGATATTAGCTGGATGGATGGCTAACAATATTTATATAATATAATATAAGAAGAACAGTGAATGTGTTTAGCTGATTTCGTAACCCCATAACCACAGCTTCTTCAGGGAAGCTTAAACACAACATGCAGTATTGTAACCTGTACATTATAAAGCCAGTCGGGTACCGTGTGCAAAAGTTTTGGCACCTTTCGAGATGATCTGCTAGTATTCAGAAATAAATGGACTGTGTGATCCATAATCAGGAGTGCTTCAAACATGTACATAAGACCGTGTTGCAATACAGTGCGGTATTTTGGTTCAGGCTTTAGTCTGGTCACACCGTGCGGTCCTCATCGGCAGATCTGTCTCTCTTACAGCTGTAACAACACACAGCCTCATCCTCGCCCACCTTTAGCACGGGTCACAACCTCACACACACACACACACACACACACATGCTGAGTTAATCCTGACTCTGTCAGTGCTTATCACATGACCGCTGAATGTCTGAGTCAGAGATTAAACACACACACACTTGTGCTTGTTACAGCCCTGTCTTTACTGACTTGTGTGTGTGTGTGTGTGTGTGTGTGTGTGTGGATGAACCCAAGAGTTCTGCATAACAAAAGCAGCATCTGTCCCTGTCCCTTTGTCCTGTGCCCATACCCCACTTCTGTCTCTCGACAAAAAGTAAGACAACCGAGTCTAGATCAGCACACTGCCCTGATATCTGATCCAACACACACACACACACACACACACACACACACACACACACACACACACACACACACACACACACACACAC